>BGPR01015302.1:4117-19358 GCA_013235015.1 Araneus ventricosus
CCCGGCGATATTATCGATAGTTTTCTCCCCGGCGATATTATCGATAGATTTAAAACTATCGACTGAAAACGAGCCTACTAATTGTATTGCCTGAAGAAAACCATCGATAGTTTTGAGAAAGTCGATACAATCGATTGTTTCAGTCGATAGTTGCGAAAATCCAATACTATCGACTTGGCTTCGATAGTCAATCGATGTTTAAGGAACACTATCCACGGCACACTCTAAGAATGGCGCCCGGGGCCTCTATACACTTCTTGCTCCCCACCGTTGCTACACCACTGACTAAATATCGTCTTCAAGAAAAGAATAGCTGTGGAAATGATTAATAGTTAAGCTCCTAAAACTTCATTCTTTTCAATAAACTTGTAGTATATTTTCAAAACCCATACGTTTTTGAAAATAAAGTGTTAAAAAATCCATTTAAAATCTGTTTCCGAAAGGAAAGGGATCATGCTCTACGTTAAGGCTATTTTGGCGGTACTGGATGTAAATTTCCTCCCAATGTTTTCGCTGACTTGTATTTTATTTAACGTGAGAAATAAATTGAAATAATTATTTTTGTATCGGTTATTAATTTAAGTGCTTGTCATTTGTCATTGAAAAAGAATCCTGAATGGACCAGTTTAATTCCTGAACTTATTCATTTGTTACTAAACTGATACTTTTAGTAACTCTCTTGAGATTAGAAATTGCTAAATCAAGATATTTCAATAAAAACTTCTCTATTTTTGTAATATATTGATAAGAATTCTCTCAAAAGATACTTTATACGTACCGTTTTAAACTTCTCATAAACTTTCAGAACGACTCCCATGGAAGACCAGGATGGAGACCGAGATCACGTGGTCATTGAAATGGATGATTTCGACGGCCGACCCCTTGCTGATAGGGCAGCGGTCCCTGTATTTCCCCGAGATGGTACAAGGCAACACCGGATCGCACCCGATCAACCTGTGGGAGTGCTAGACGGGCGTCAGGTGAGAAGATATGTTGTACAACGTGTTCCACAGTCAAGAAGACGCGATTTTCAAACTAGAAGGTCTTATGAAGAAGAACCTCCTGATGAAGAATCTGTTGCGGAACAAGAGATCACTGAAGAGCAGCGCCAGTGGTACCGTTACAGAGAAACGAGAGGAATAGAGGACCTGCGTGCTCCAATGAGTACTGAAGCCAAATGGATCATGGTGGTTTGGTTTGTCATCGTAGTTTTAATTATCATTGCTTTGGTTCTATACTGGTTTATTGGGATTAGGAGTGGGAGTGAGAGTGACGGCGATTCCGGTAACATGACCGTTTCAATGGCATTGAAGGATTTTCGTTCTTTGATTTACGAAGCACTTTGAGGAAACTCGTATAGTGCGATACATTTTATACATCTTTTGTATCTACTTGCATTGGAATGTATAAATGAAACATGTATTTTTAATTCCTTTTAGAGTTATGTGATTGACTTTTGACACATAACAAGTTCAAAATGAATTAAAATTTTTGACTTTTTCTGTGTCTCTCTGAACTTTTATTCACACGTGTTGTACCGATCGTTTGTATCGAATATTACAGGTAAAAAGGTCTACAAGAATGTGCTATTAATGAACCAATTCTAGAGGGTAATTCGAGTGGTATTCAAACGGTCTGTTTTATCCAAACGGTATTTGAAGAGATGGTATTAGAAAGCCAACAGAAATACGCATTAAAAGAAGCCTATATTGAATAATTTTGCGGTAGTATTTATGTATTGAGAAGTAAAAGAAAATTACTTCTAAAATATGTTACCTGGAAACCAAATGTCCCTAATGGGCAAAAAGAATAACTTAAAGATAATAATTTCTCTTTTTCACCGTTTTCAAATCCCTATAATAACTATTGGACAGCTTACTAATCGATCAATTTCGAAATCCAATCATTAAATGTAGATCCGAAAAGTCTGGTGTCGGTGTGAGGAAGAACGATATTAAATAAGCTGTTACTTAGCGACTCCATTATCCAAATGGAACCAGCTGAAAGGGGGCAAGCTGATGAGAAATAACCCCACCCTGACATTGCAGCCATGTAAACTAAACTGCCCTTTTGCCGCGAAATCGAGCTTCATAGTTGGGGCACTACGACGAGTGCTTGCGATGACCCCTTAGGCAGAGGAACGACCCGTTATTGGAGGTGGGCCTATATAGGCTTTACGAGCAATAGCAACGTTAGATGTCTCTAGCTAAGCGAGACCTATTTTTACAAAAATTTCTCGCCATATTTAATGTGTCTTCAGGAGGGAAAAGCTGGCGAGACGAGGCAAGACTCGCTTGCTTCTTTTAACTCTATCGATACGGGACCGTCCCATACGTCCCTTCAAGCAAAAGACGACAGTCGTCCGAAACGTCTGAATGTCACTCTGAAATTTCCACCCCCTTTCGATAAGTGTGATTGATGCGCGTGCTTTATTCGTCAGTGGCTCGCTCAGACGTGTTTAGGGAAGAGTGGGTGTTCCGGTCTGAAAAACTCTTACATTCATTCACATTCCAGATTTCAACGTTGGACATGAGCAATTCTCTTGAACTTTAGACATTTTATTTGTAACGCTGATTTAGATCTCTTCTGTGATTCTGATGCAATGTAGGCCCGGTACGATGTAGTACCGCTAACTTGTGTCGCTTCCGTCTGTCTTTGTGATGTCCGCCAGCATTTATCCTGCTTTGCATTCAATGTTCGCTTATTGTTAAATAAACGTCTTAAGAAGTAAGCGAAGTTTTCACTGAACCACAAATAAGACACGAACAGTGAGGTTTTCTTAGAATTCGGAAAATGCCAGCTGTCATTGTGGTTTTTTGAGGGGGAAAGCGAATTTCCCTTATCTTTGATAGAGGAGATCGGACGTTCCCGTATTTTGAGGTCCCTTTATTCCAATGGCCTTAAGAATCGGAGGATTAACTCTTAAATCAAAAATGTCACCTCGGGATTAATCTCCTTTAATACCGGGTCTTTTTGGGAGGATGCGACATGAATTGTACTCTTCTAAACGTGGGTGGTCATCTACCCCCACCACCCCATTCCTGCTATAAGCTTCCTTTAAAGCGCACGGGAATGGGCAGTGATGGGACACCGCTTATCTCGTAAACGATTTCAGAACCTTACCTCCCCTCAAAAGAAGCGAAATGCCTCAGACAGGCCTTCGTCGCTGTTAAGGGAAAATTTCTAGGCCGCCCCGGACCGCCTCGCTCGGTATGACACTGTTAAATGCAATTTTTTACATCTTTCCCCTGACTGACTAAAAATACAAGAATACTGAAGGGAAACGCAGTTCCCTACGATACCCTTTCTCTCTTATCTATTCAACCTACCCTCTTGCTGTCCATTCAAGCAATAATCGTAACGACGAAGAAAACGGAATCGCGCTTCATGTAACGATCTTCGAGAGACAAGAAATTGAATGCACAAATGGATTGCACCCAATGTCGTAAATTGATTAACCCTCTGGACTGCTTATCCCGCAGGTTCGAAACGGGTCGATTTTCTGCTGCATCCTGCAATTTTCGCAAGCTATTGTGTTTACTTGGAACTATTAGAGTGTCGAATCGTATTATACTAATAAAGCCTTGCGCATAAATAACGATTCACTTCGTTCAACCGTATTTGAATATGTTTGCGAACATTGCATCTAATTAGTGATTTTAAAAAATTCGCCAGTCGCGAGTTAATGAAACACTGCTTTACATGCTTCGATTAAATGCATGTCACTGGTTACCTTTATAATTATCAGTTACAGTACCCCGATGACAAAGTTTAAAAGCCATCAGAAAATTTAGTCTTAAGCTGTTTAAATTAAAGTCATTTTGTGCAATCAGAAAATTTAGTATTGAAAATTACACGATAGATTTTCTGAAAGGCAGAAATAACAGAAATTGCTCTCTGACCCGGTACTCGAGACTCGATGACAAGTGAAGTTTGCATCGAAGTCAAAGTGCTACTTGCTTAACTGGTAAATTTTAAGAACACATTATGATTAGTGTTGCAAACCTAAATGCAAAGGACTATTAAATTATTTCTCTCCATGAATATGTCTGAGAGTAAGTAAATACAGAAATATCAATGCTATATCATGATTTATGCCAGATAAATATTGGACATAAATGTTCTCAAAGCGTATTAACCGAAGAAAATCAATGCGAAAAAAATAGTAAATATGTTCCTCTTTTTAGTATCTGTAGTATTTGTAGATTTAAACAGAATTATAAATTTTCTATGTGTTTAGAAAATTAGTTATCGTCAAATCTGTATAATAAGTCAAATCTCCATGAACTAATGCTCTAAAAGGCATCTCGATAACAACACGCTAGAGCAGAGTTGACTGAATAAATAAGATTTCATCCTTTAAAAACACCAAAAAGCAAAAGTGCCTACAACCTTGAGCGTGGGAAATTACAGTTTTCTAAAAGATCCTGATGCAAATTTTTCTATCTCATTTTTATTTTTATAAAAGTGAAAGTCTAATATACTTTTAAAATCATAACTGCTTAATTTTTCAAAACCTAATCAAGTTTTTCTGGAAAAGTTTTTCTAGCTTTACAAACTTTAAAGTATCCGAACACGTTCAGAACAATTTTTTTTAAATTGTTATATAGAAACACCATAATGTTTTTTATATTTGAACTTTATAAAGATTAATAATAGAGTATTATTTTTGAGTATAAATTATTATGAATTTTCAAAAAAAAACCCCTAAATTTGTGATGTTTTTCAGCGAAAATTTTCAAACATTTCAAACACACTAAAGGTCAAACTTTTGTAATAATTCAAATAAAACTAATACTAAAATAAACTACACACTATGGTCTAGTGCTTGTACTATAATCTTAACATTCTTTGGATAAATAAAAATTTTAGAGATAATCGAACAATCATTATAATATTTTCAGCAAATTTTTATATCATTTTTCAAATAAAAGACCATAATTAAAAAAATATTGTTACAATATACATTATTCTAGTACATTCACTAGAGACACATTTGAAGAAAGTGTTCACAAAATTTCAGAACAATCGAATGATAATATCTTGAGTTACCATGTTTGAAGTGTGAAAATTATGCATAAAATCTAGTTTTGAGAAAAATCAAATTTAATTTTTACCACAGGCTTAAATTAAGTGTCTAAACTTTAAACAAAAAATCCTAAAAATATACTAACATCATATTAACTTAAAAATCTTCAGTTTAAATGAATTTTTGACAGGTTTCTGTCCCTTAATTGACAACTTCCGGTTAATTAAACGCCCACTTCCGGTTTTCGGTTTGTTATAAAACAATTAATATCTCATCTTCTAATTAACGTACCGATAAAAGTAAATATGTTTTAGAAAGATAAATCAATGAACTATCCAAAACATCAAAAAAAAAAAAAAATGGGAATTTTGGCCGAAAATCGACTTTTCAACGTGTTCGTATACAACCTGATATTATTGAAGCGCGGTATGTGGCTTGGTGCACAGTAACTTTTTCACCATAGGAAAAATGTTCTTTGCTTGGCAGAGAGACAATGTTTCCTTCGTCATTTCGCCCCAAAACTGACCTTTGATGATTGGTCAAAATCGGGTTGTTATAAAAACACAGTAATTGCCAAGCATCTATACTTAATAGCCTGTTGGGCAGACCATGACAATTTTTTTTCTTTCATAAATCGCACACAAATCATTACAATATTAGAAGCTGGTTTTCCGAAAAAGTCCAATATTTTAAAGCGGAGTTTATCAAATTCGTATACCTGATTTTTGTTTCATATTTTATTTTTTCCCACAACTGCAGAGAGTAAACTTTCAAATATTGACTGAAATCGCGTAAATTGTATTCTAATTCCGTAAATTTTGATTATTTGATTTTTTAAAATTTTGCTATCTCCAATTGATATAAAATCTGATTATCATAAAAATTACTTTTACTCTTTTCTGCGTTTTAATGTGAGCAATTCAAATCTAGAGGAAAAAAATGTTCGCAAATTTCTGGTATTTTAACCCCTACCGGAATGATTTAATCATGGAAAAAATGTGCATGAAATAACTATTTAATTTTTATTTTTTAAAAACTCATTTCATTTTATAATTTATACATATTGTTAAACAAAATATTGTTTTGGATAGAATTACAATTCACTGAAGTATATCAAAATCGACAAAAGTACCTACTATAGAATACGACTAATAAAATTTGGCTATGACGTGTACCTAGTAGTTCTAATGGCAAAAAATATGTGATAATGGTCTTTGATACTTACACAAGAAATAAAAGGGGATTCAAAATTTTGTTTCATTGCCAAATAATGTAGAATTCCGCCAAATTTTGGCGACATTTGCGCCCGGCGACTTGGCTCGCGTTTGGTTCACAATTGGCGACATTTGCGCCCGGCTAACGGAAAAGTACCTACAATCGTTTTTAGAACAATATCATTGGTCCGGTTCTGGATAAATGTTCGGCAAAAGTATCCAGCAATTGCCGAATTTGCACTGAGACATTTGATTTGGTTCTCGACCACATACCTGCGTGAACGTGCTTTCACAACTTTAGTGTTTTTGAAACATAACTATAGAAACAAACTGAATGTAGAAAGTGGCTTGAGGCTGAAACTGTCAAGTTTTAATCCAGATATTGAATCTCTTGTGGGCGACAAACAATGTCAAAAACCCTATTGAGTTTTTTTATTTTGAATCTTGACCACTTGTTTTTGAGTTTAATTACATTGCTAAGTAACAACAATATATTTTTTTTCATTTATAAACAGTACATTTTTAACAATTTTACAGTAAACTCAACTAATTACTGACATATGCGTGCATAATATATTTGTTTGTATTTTTGATTTGCCTATTTAGTTAGAGGGCCTCAAAATATTTATTTACACAACAGGTGGTCCGCATAACCAAAGAGGTTGGAAACCGCTGAGATACAAGATTCGAATATGCGCGTCACCCTAATAAGGGTGACGCGGCAGTTAACGTGTTAAAGGGATTGGATTTGATACATATATGGAATTTTATTGTCAAAATCACATACCAAATTTCATTTTTCTAATTTGTAGCGTCCAGCATCCTAACGTCCTAACATCCATTCAATTTTAACGTGGAGAGTGAACATTATCAGGTTAAATAACTTTTAAAGAAAAGGAGAAATGTTTTACTGGGTAGAAAGCAGAAGTGAAGAATATATTTAAAGGACATTCTGACTTGAAGAAAAGAAATATTATAGAATATAAAGAATATTATATAGAATATAAAGAAATATTATAGTTAAGCGAAAGATGACAAACATGTTTTTAATTTTTTTAAGGTTAATAAATTTTCGAAAAATATAATCTAATGTATCTATAGATAAAATTATACTGTTATAATTTATTTAGATTTGTGAAAGCCACGTTGTCTTATATTTGGAATTAAAGTGTTTAAAATACTACAAAAAATACATCAAGGTAAATTATGTATAAATACAATCACTAAAAAAATAATGAATCAAATCAGTTTTATTAGTCTTTAATTTTTTTAATTCAAAATTTGAGGAATATTTTAGTTTACAATAAAAAGTGAAATGTTTTTAAAAAGTAAATATTCGGCCAAATCACTATTCGTTACATCCCTAGTCACGACTATCAAAGACTGTGGACCCTTAGCATTTTGACAGACCGGTCACCTATAGTAAAACCATTGTCTGGCAAGGATCATTGTCGCTCAAGGGCCCGTTCCTGATGGTATAGGCACAGCTTTATGTAGATATCACATAAGTATCGATGCTTTGTCTAGGGTTCGCGAATCCTCGTATAGTATATTAAAAAAAAGCTGCATTCCAACTCGCCAAGTAGAATCTCGACTTTTATTTCACAGTCCGGCCACCTATAGTTAAACCATTCTCTCGCAAAGACCATTGTCTGGCAAAGATTATTGTCGCTCAAGAGCCCGTTCCTAATGGTATAGGCACAACTTTATGTTGATATCACATAATAAGTATCGATATTTTAGTCTAGGGTTCGAATGCTCGTATAGTATATTGAAAAAAAGCTGCATTCCAACTTTCCAAGTGGTATCTCGAATTTTATTTAAGACCATAAATAACGTGTTCTAGTGTTTTTGAGTCTTTGTTGAAAAGAGCAACCATTTCTTGATATCCATACAATATATTTTGCTCAGATTATAAACTATTCGCATTTAATAAACAATCAATAAAGTAAATATCAGCTGAAAAACACTAGCAACTCGTCTGTAGAACTTTAAGAACAACTTTACGTCATACACGTTTCACATTATATCTCTTGAAGCAAGTCTCGGAAGGTAATATTACAGATTTTAATTTAATTCTTTTTGTATTTGTTGTGAATTCAATGATCTGAAAATATTTATTGACTATGGTCGTCGTAGTTTTAATCATCGGCTGCTTTGCCTCTATACTGGTTTATTGGGATCAGGGAGGGAGGAGAGTGACGGTGACTGGCATGACCGTTTCAATGGCATTAGAAGGATTTTCGTTCTCTTTTTGATTTACGAAGCACTTTGAGGAAACTCCGTATAGTGCGATACATTTTATACATCTTGTATCACTGCATTGGAATGTATAAATTAGAAATGCATTTTAATTCCTTTAGATATGTGATTGACTTGACATATGTAACAAGTCTAAAATGAATTAAAAATTTTTGACTTATTCTATGTCTTTTCTGAACTTTATTCACACGTAACAAAATGATCGTTTGTATCTAATATTTCAGGTAAAAAGGTCTACAAGAATGGGCTATTAATGAACCAATTCTAGAGGGTAATTCGAGTAGACCAAACGGTCTGTTTTATCCAAACGGTATTTGAAGAGAGATGGTATTAGAAAGCCAACAGAAATACGCATTAAAAGAAACCTATATTGAATAATTTTTTTGCGGTAGTATTTATGTATTGAGAAGTAAAGAAAATTACTTCTAAAATATGTTACCTGGAAAACCAAATGTCCTAATGGGCAAAAAAAGAATAACTTAAAGAAAATAATTTCTTTTTCACCGTTTTCAAATCCCTATATCTATTGACAGCTTACTAATCGATCTATTTCTAAATCCAATCATTAAATGCAGATCCGAAAAGTCTGGTGTCGATGTGAGAAGAACGATATTAAATAAGTTGTTACTTAGCGATTCCATTATCCAAATGGAACCAGCTGAAAGGGGCAAGCTGATGAGAAATACCCCACCCTGGACATTGCAGCCATGTAACCGCAAACTGCCCTTTTGCCGCGAAATCGAGCTTCATAGTTGGGGCAATTACGACGAGTGCTTGCGATGACCCTTAGGCAGAGGCGGGGTATGACCTGTTATTGAGTGTGGGCCGATAGGTTTTACGAGCAATAGCACCGTTGGGATGCCTTTAGGTAAGAGAGAACCTATTTTACAAAAATTCTCGCCATATTTAAGGTGTCTGTGAGGAAAAGTTGGCGAGATGAGGCAAGACTCGTTGCTTCTTTAATTTAATGATACGGGACCGTCCCATACGTCCTTCACAAAAGACGACAGATAGTCGTCCGAAACGCTCGAATGTCACTTGAAATTTCCACCCTCGAGGTGTGATTGATGCGCGTGCTTTATTCTGTTAGAGTGGCTCGCTCAGACGTTTAGGGAAGAGTGGGTGTTCCGGTCTGGAAAACTTTACATTCATTCATTATTCCAGATTTCAACGTTGGTCGAGCAATTTCGAACTTAGACATTTTATTTTGTAACGCTGATTTAGATCTTTCATGTGATTCTGATGCAATATAGGCCTGTAATGATGTAGTGACGCTAACTTGTGTCGCTTCCAATTGTTCTCAGATGTCCGCCAGCATTATCCTGCTTTGCATTCACCGTTCGCTATTGTTAAATAAATGTCTTAAAGTAAGCAAAGTTTTCACTGAACCACAAATTGTGACACGAACAGTTAGGCTTTCTAGAATTGAAATGCCTGGCTGTCATTGTGTTTTTGAGGGGAAAGCGAATTTCCCTTATCCTTGATAGAGGAGTCGACTTTCCCGTATTTTGAGGTCCCTTTATTCCAGTGACCTTAAGAATCGATGGTTAACTCTTTAATCCCGAGGTGACATTTTTGTTTTATCTCCTTTAAAACGGCCTTTTGGGAGGATGCGACATGAACTGAATCTTTCAACCTGGGTGGTCATCTCAACTCAATCAATCTTAACCCTGCTATAAGCCCTTTAAAGCGCACGGAATGGGTATTGATGGGATAACGCTTATCTCCTAAACGATTTCCAGAACCTTACCTCCCCTCAAAAGGCTGAAACTCCTCCGATCGGCCTTCGTCGCTGTGCCACATGGAAAATTTCTAGGCCGCCCTGACCGCCGTGCTCGGTAAGAGAGGGTTGAATATAATTTTTTACATCTTTCCCCGACTGACTAAAAATACGAGAATACTGAAGGGAAACGCAGTTCCCCTACGATACCCTTTCTCTTATCAGCCAATTCTACCCTTGCTGTCCATTCAAGCACAATCGTAGCGACGAAGAAAAACGGAATCGCGCTTCATGTAACGGATCTTCGAGAGACAAGAAATTGAATGCACAAATGGATTGCACCTAAGGTCATAAATTGATTAACCCTCTGGACTGCTGGTCCCGCAGGTTCGAACGGGTCGATTTTCTGCTGCATCCTGCAATTTTCGCAAGCTATTGTGTTTACTTGAACTATTACAGCGTCGAATCGTATTATACTTCAATAAAGCTCATATAAATAATGATTCACTTCTGTTCAACCGTATTTGAATATGTTTGAACATTGCATCTAATTAGTGATTTTAAAAAAATTCGCCAGTCGGCGAGTTAATGAAACACTGCTTTTACTCTGCTTTGATTAAATGCATGTCACTGGCTACCTTTTATAATATCAGTTACAGTACCCCGATGACAAAGTTTAAAAGCCATCAGAAAATTCTAGTGTTGTTGTTTAAAAGTCATTTTGAGCCATCAGAAAAAATCTTATATTGAAAATTACACGATAGATTTCTGAAAGAACAAACAGCAATTGCTCTCTGACCCGGTGCTCGAGACTCGGTGACAAGTTAAGTTTTGCATAGAAATCAAAGTGCTACTTGCTTAACTGGTAAATTTTAAGAACACTTTATGATTAGTAAGCAAACCTAAAATGCAAGGACTATTAAATTATTATTTCCCTCCATGAATATGTCTGAGAGCAAGTAAATACAGAAATATCAATAAGAGTATCATGATTTATGCCAGATAAATATTGGGCATAAATGTTCTCAAAGCGTATTAACCGGAAGAAAATCCAATGCGAAAAAATAGTAAATATGTTCCTCTTAGTATCTGTAGTATTTGTGAGATTTAAAAAGAATTATAAATTTTCTATGTGTTTGAAAATTAGTTATCGTCAAATCTGAATATAAGTCAAATCTCCATGAACTAATGCTCTAAGAGGCATCTCATAACAACACGCTAGAGCAGAGGCTATTGAATAAATAAGATTCATCCTTCAAAATTCACCAAAAAAGCAGAAGTACCTACAACCTGAGCGTGGGAAATTACAGTTTTCTAAAAGATCCTATATTTTTCTATCTCATTTTGTTTTATAAAAGTGAAAGTCTAATATACTTAAAAATCATACACCTTAATTTTTTCAAACTCATCAACTTTTTCTGGAAAAGTTTTTTCCAGCTTTTACAAACTTAAAGTATCCGAACACGTTCAGAACAATTTTTTTAAATTGTTATAGAAACACCTATAATGTTTTTTTTATATTTGAACTTTATAAAGATTAATAATAGAGTATTATTTTGAGTATAAATTATTATGAATTTTCAAAAAAAACCTAAATTTGTGTTTTTTTCAGCGAAAATTTCAAACATTTCAAACACCTAAAGGTCAAGATTTGTTAATAATTCAAATAAAGCTACTAAAATAAACTACACACTATGGTCTAGTGCTTGTACTATAATCTTAACATTCTTTGATAAATAAAAAAATTTAGAGATAATCGAATAATCATTATAATATTTTCGAGTAAATTTTTATATCATTCTTTCAAATAAAGACCATAATTAAAAAAAAATATTGTTTTAATATACATTATTCTAGTACATGCACTAGAGAAACATTTGAAGTAAGTGCCTTCACAAAATTTCAGAACAATCGAATGATAATATCTGAGTTACCATGTTTGAAGTGTGAAAATCTATGCATAAAATCTATTTGAGAAAATCAAATTTAATTTTCACACGCTTAAATTAAGTGTCTAAACTTTAAACAAAAAATCCTAAAAATATACTAACATCATATTAACTTGAAAAATCTTCAGTTTAAATGAATTTTTGACAGGTTTCTGTCCTTAAATGACAACTTCCGGTAATTAAACGCCCACTTCGGTTTTCGTTTGTTATAAAACAATATCTCATCTTCTAATCTAACTACGATAAAAGTAAATATGTTTTAGAAAGATAAATCAAGACCTCATCCAAAACATCAAAATAAAAAAATGGAATTTTGAAAATCGACTTTTCAACTGTTCGGATACAACCTGATATTATTGAAGCACGGTATGTGGCTTGGTCTTTTCACCATAGGAAAAATGTTCTTTGTTGACAGAGAGACATGTTTTCTTGTCATTTCACCCAAAACTGACCTTTGATGATTGGTCAAAATCAGGTTATTATAAAAACAAAGTAATTGACAAGCATCATATACTTAATAGCCTGTTGGTAGATCATGACAATTTTTCTTTTCATAAATCGCACACAAACCATTACAATATTAGAGGCTGGTTTTCCGAAAAGTCCAATATTTTAAAGCGGAGTTTATCAAATTCGTATACCTGATTTTTGTTTCATATTTTATCTTTTTTACAACTGCAAGAGAACCTTCAAATATTGACTGAAATCGCGTAAATTTTATTCTAATTCCGTAAATTTGATTATTTGAATTTTTTAAATTTTGATATCTCCAATTGATATAAAATCTGATTATCATAAAATTAATATTACCCTTTTCTGCGTTTTAATGTGAGCAATTCAAATCTAGAGAAAAAATGTTCTGCAAATTTCTGTATTTTAACCCTTCCGGAATGATTTAATCATGGAAAAAAATGCATGAAATAACTATTTAATTTTTATTTTTAAAAAACTCATTTCATTTTATAATTTATACATATTTTAAACAAAATATTGTTTTGATAGAATTACACCACTAAGTATATCAAAATGACAAAAGTACCTACTATAGAATACGACTAATAAAATTGCTAAGACGTGTACCAGTAGTTCTAATGGCAAAAAAATATGTATAATGGTCTTTGATACTTACACAAGAAATAAAAAGGGGATTCAAAATTTTGTTTCATTGCCAAAATGTAGAATTCGCCAAATTTATGGACATTTGGTGCCCGGCGACTTGGCTCGCGTTTGTTCACAATTACGACATTTTGCCCGGCTAATGGAAAAGTACATAAAATCGTTTTTAGAACAATATATTGGTCCGGTTCTGGATAAATGTTCGGCAAAAGTATCCAGCAATTGCCGAATTTGCACTGAGACATTTGATTTGGTTCTCGATCACATACCTGCGTGAACGTGCTTTAAACTTTAGTGTTTTTGAAACATAACTATAGAAACAAACTGAATGTAGAAAGTGGCTTGAGGCTGAAACTGTCAAGTTTTAACCAGATATTGAATCTCTTGTGGCGACAAACAATGTCAAAAAACCCTATTGAGTTTTTTTATTTTGAATCTTGACCAATTTGTTTTTGAGTTTAATTACATTGCTAAGTAACAACAATATATTTTTTTCATTTATAAACAGTATATTTTTAACAACTCTTACTAGTAAACTCAAC
This sequence comes from Araneus ventricosus, assembly GCA_013235015.1. Classification (NCBI taxonomy): domain Eukaryota; kingdom Metazoa; phylum Arthropoda; class Arachnida; order Araneae; family Araneidae; genus Araneus; species Araneus ventricosus. Next base: position 17,950 of record BGPR01015302.1, read on the forward strand.
TAATTACTGACATATGCGTGCATAATATATTTGTTTGTATTTTTTATTTGCCTATTTAGTTATTAGAGGTCCTCAAAATATTATTTACACAACAGGTGGTCCGCATAACCAAAAAGGTTGGAAACCGCTGAGATAAGATTTCGATATGCGCGTCACCCCTAATAAGGGTGATGCGGCAGTAACGGTTAAAAGGATTGATTAGATACATATATGGAATTTTATTGTCAAAATCACAACCAAATTTCATTTTTCTAATTTGTAGCGTCCAGCATCCTAACGTCCTAACATCCATTCACAAGTGGAGAGTGAAAATCAGGTTAATAACTTTAAAGAAAAGGAGAAATGTTTTACTGGGTAGAAAGCAGAAGTGAAGAATATATTTAAAGGACATTCTGACTTGAAGAAAAGAAATATGTTATAGTTTAGCGAAGATGATAGCATGTTTTTAATTTTTTTTAAGGTTAATAAATTTTCGAAAAATTTAAAATATAATCTAATGATATATAGATAAAATTATACTGTTATAATTTATTAGATTTGTGAAAGATTCATTGTCTTATATTTGAATTAAAGTGTTTAAAATACTACAAAAAATACATCAAGGTAAATTATGTTAAATACAATCACTAAAAAATAATGAATCAAATCAGTTTTATTAGTCTTTAATTTTTTTTAATTCAAAATTTGAGGAATATTTAGTTTACAATAAAAAAGTGAAATGTTTTAAAAGTAAATATGATAGTCGGTAGACTATTCGCCAAATCACTATTTGTTACATCCCTAGTCTGACTATCAAATGACTGTGACCCTTAAGCATTTTGACAGACCGGTTACCTATAGTAAAACCATATTCCGCATGTCTGGCAAGGATCATTGTCGCTCGCTATCGTTCCTAGATGGCATAGGCACAGCTTTATGTAGATATCACATAAGTATCGATCTTTCTTTGTCTAGGTTCGAATCTCGTATAGTATATTGAAAAAACTGCATTCCAACTCGCCAAGGAATCTCGAATTTTATTTCACAGTCCGCCACTATAGTTAAACCATTTCTCGCAAAGACCATTGTCTGGCAAAGATTATTGTCAGCTCAAGAGCCCGTTCCTAATGGTATAGGCAATAACTTATGTTAGATATCACATAATAAGTATGATATTTTAGTCTAGGTTCGAATGCTCGTATAGTATATTGAAAAAAGCTGCATTCCAACTTCTTTCCAAGTGGTATCTTGAATGGACCTTGCACCCTTTGGGTGGGCTGGAGAGTATAAAAAACTTGTGGAGTGAATAAACAAGTGTCGGCCTGCAAGCGACTGCAGAATGAGCAGTTCTGAGTCAGTGTTTAAGACTGACCAAATGGCTGCCTCCAGCAGGTCACGTGGCGGAGGATGACGTCACATGAATAAGGTCC
>BGPR01015302.1:19383-31741 GCA_013235015.1 Araneus ventricosus
AATAGACCCCTCGAATTTTATTTAAGATCATAAATAACGTGTTCTAGTGCTTTTCGAATCTTTGTTAAAATGAGCAACCATTTCTTGATATCCAACAACGTCTTTTGCTCAAAAATTATAAACTATACACATCTTATAGACAATCAATCAAGTAAATATCAGTTGAAAAACACTAGAAACTCGTCTGTAGAACTTTAAGAACAACTTTACGCCGTACACGTTTCACATTATATCTCTTGGAAACAAATCTTGGAAGGTAATATTACAGATTTTAATTCTTTTTTGTATTTGTTGTGAATTCAATGATCTGAAAATATTTATTGACTATCCGTTACTAGGAAGTACTTTCATTTTTCCTCACTTTTTAATTGGGAAGTGTACAAGAAATGTCTACTATGATATACTACTTGCAATGAATTACGTCTATGATAAATATACTTTTTGTGCTTCAAGTACACCTCTGTATTATGACTGAACATATGAAATACTAGATAAAAATATATGTTCTAATTATCTTTTTAGTTCTTTGATTGATTAACAAATTTCTCTGTAATTGCTGAAAATTTACAGCAATTTAAAGTATTTCGGAGTCAAACTTAACAATTTTAAAGAACGTACCAGCTTCGAGAAAATTGTCTAATTTTAGGGTAGTAATTAAAATTAATTGCATGATGTAGAATTTCTTTAAATTAATTCACATTCGTGACAAGGACAGTGACAACTCTAATATGGTAATGCATCATGGGAATTATTTTTATTTTTGATAGAAATAAAACTGCTATGTTTAACTTCTAAATTGTTTTTAATTACTTTTTCTAATATAACTTAAATATGTATTAAATTAAATCGCTTTCTGGTGATCTTGTTTGTATATGAATTTTCTTTCAATTATACTATTCGAATGGTAGTTTTGAACTCAAATTCATTCAAACGAAGTCGGTTTTTTTTGCAAAGTTAAATAAGTATCTTGAGCCAAATGGTAAATAAAATTGCCTAGACTATTAGGACATCTTAATATTATAGTCGACTAAATGGGAGGTGCTTATCGTATTGAAAATGCTGACATCTAATGGAAGGATTCAATTTTTTTGCAACATCAGCGGCTTCGCTTTCATCAAAGTGGGAACCTAGTAGCTACGCTTGTTTATTGCATGTTAGAAATCTACCTTTTTACTTTCTCGTATACAAAGAGAAAGTATTGTAAGCGTGAAAAAATTGGAACTCGAGATTTTGATGAATCTCCACGTTTTAGACCTCCCCGAGTCCGAAAAACACAGTTTTGGAATTATGTCTGTCTGTGTGTCTGTAAACAAGATAACTCGAAAACTGTTAGAGATACAGGGATGAAATTTGGTATGTGAACTTGACACATAATTTGTACGTTTTTATCAAATTTTGGAGAAAATCCGTCCACAGGAAGTCTGTATGTCCGCGGTCATGTGAACACTATAACTCAAAAACTTGAATAGCTAGATGGATAAAATTAGGTACAGTTTTATCATCATGAATGTAGGTACGTATAAAATTTTGGGCCAAATCCGTCAAAAGGTTGACTGTCTGTCGGTCTGTATAATTAACTAATTCTCTTCAAAAGTAATCTCCACACGCATGCGTACTGGAAGGAAACTTCTGTGCACGCGAAAGGAACGGAATTCCATTACGGTGTAGCGAATTACGTCAGTTTGTCCTTGTGTGTGATTACATGCATTTTATTCGGTATGCATCTTTGAATTTGATTCTATACCTAGATATTTTTCAATCACTGGAATGAAAAACCTTCTGATAGTCATTGGATTCTGGGTAACAGTAGGTTCGAATTTTTTTAGCCAAGCTGGGGAAGGGAAAACGGCACCTTTTTGGGGAAGTATACGAGAAAGTTTAGGGGAGAACACTCCCGCTGGTTTAAATTCCAAAATGAGCTCTCGCCTCAAAACGTTCCTTCGTCAAAAAGTCAACAAAAGCGAACAGCATGGCAGTCCTAAACAAATCCGTTCGGAACTGTAGAACACTGAACTTACGAGTTTGGCGAAATCCGAAAGTCGCCAAGTAAGCTCGGTGGCCGCTTTAACATACAAGTACCTTTTTTCTCTTTCTCGTATAAAAAGAGAAAGTAAGGTAAATGTTAAAATATTCGACCTGGAGATTTTGATGCATCTCCTCATTTTTGGACTTCCCCGAGTCTAAAAATTATTTTTCGTTTGGATTTATGTCGTTCTGTGAACTATATAAATTTATAAACGAAATAAACTAGACAGAACACCGCCCCCGTACCTGAAGCCATTACACCAACCGAATAAAATTTGGCAAGAAGTCTTAACATAAATTGTAGATTTCTATCTAATTTTGGACAAAATCTATCTGCGCGAAATCAGTCTTATCCTTCTGCACTTGCCTATCTCTTATAACATTGCATTTCCTTGCCCTCCTAATGAGATCCTCAAGACAAAAATTTGCGCATCCGTTGAAAGGAGTATCTTTCATAAGGACATAAAATATAATTAAATAGCTAGTGAGTCGGCCTGGAAGAGTATAGTTTGATGGTAAAAACGATAACTAACCGCTTGTCTGATTATCCCGAGTTATCTCGAGTTCGTATATATTGCAGTTAATTATTATCCCGAGAAAACTCGGGCGAAGCAGAATTTGGCAGTACAATTTGTTTTATCACGGTTTTACTCGGCCTGGAGGAAATGAGAGGAAATATTCAGCTTTCATTGGCAGTTTGCCAAGTTTTATTGGTTTCGCGGTTCTTTTGGCGGGACTGGTCACGTGTTTCCCTATTGTATAGTACACGTTGGCCTGCGGATTAGTAATGTCAAAAGAAGGATAGTTGCTTTGAAAAAAAGTAAAATAATGGCGATGATTTTTCAAATAGTGATTAGTCAGCTTAACCTCAAGATATTTTCCAGATGTTATTCCTGCAACTGAAAAAAAATCAAATCCAACGAGACAGTGTACTCTATGTTTCTGTAAAAGAGATTCCAGAGGTAAAGCAGTAAGAAAAGAGACCAGATACCAGTGTACAGAATGTCAGGTATCACTTTGTGTTGTCCCTTGTTTCAAAAACTATGATACAAAGACTAATATTTAACTTTTTTTCACTTGCCCGAGATAACTCGGGATAATAAACTAATATTAAAACTAAATGCTTTTACACCTGTAAAAAATTAAAAATTCAACTTAAAACCAACATATTTTGTTTTGTTTCCTTGTATTTAATAATAAAATAAAAAGATGTGATTTTTTGCAATTTTTTTCAAAAAAATGTGTAAGGGAAGCGGCTAATGTGCCTCACCTGTTTTGCTCATTTTGTTCGGAAGTTTCGATAGAAGGTTATGATTCCAGTTTAATATTTCAAGCAATAAATTTGGTGGTGTATGGATTTTTTTGGCTCAAGAGCCATGTTTGGTTGTATTGTGCCGTGCAGTAAAGATGGATATTTCGGAATATCTGGTCTCTTGTTCATTATATTTTTTAGTTGGTCTATTTATCCTTATTTATTAATAATTAATGCTAGGGAAATATCTTCCATATTTGATTCATATATCACTTTAAAATGCAGTGAAACCGAAAATCTATCATTTATCAGTAAAGTAGCATTTGACTATTCTTCTGTTCTAATTAGCGGTGAATGTGGAGTTTACGGTACCCACCTGTTTCTTGGCGCAATTTCATGTGCCGTCGCCAAATATTGTTTTGGATGTGCAGTGCGCTTTTTATTGCTCTCTTGCGCATGCGTCATCTGAAAACTAGAGATTGAGCACGCAATGCCCGCGGCATTTCAAGTGTGTACCGGGCAAGTTTTTTTAAATTTAAACATCAGCGGCTTCGCTTTCAGCATAGCGGAATAATCGTGGCTTCGCTTATTCATTGAGAAACGAAACACACAAAATAACATACGCGGCACTGAACCGGTATTCAATTCGAATAATTCCAAACGAAATCTCATTCAAATTCGAATCTATCGACCAATTGCATCGAAGAGTTGAACAAAACAGTCCAATAGAAACGTGGAGCAATATAGCCTGACAAGCAAAACACCGGTGAAAAGATCAATTTGTTCGCATGCGCGCTTGTCACTCGTTAAAAACATCTAGACGCATCCAAAACAAATGTTCTCTCATCGCCGTTCTTGGCGGCAAAGTGTTGGCGATCCTAAGAGGAACGAAGTAAGTGTGTATCGTAAACTCCACATAAACCTAATTAACTCGATAGCGACAAACAATTGGTATCTTGAATATGTTTAACAGATTAGAGGCCCTTAGGGTCCACCATTCTTAAGCTGGAGTGGCGTGGTAATGTGAAGAAAGGGCTGCCGACTCGGATGCCGTTCTCGTTATCTGACAATTATTCAAAGTTATGAGACCCATCTCCAACTAACCGTCATGGTGCTTCAAAACAGAACGCTAATATAACTAATCGGTTGAAATCTACAAGTTGGAACACACTCTTAGAAAAACGGCGCCATCGTGCCAAGTCGCCAAAGCAAGATGGTAAACAAACGACCATCGGTCACAGTTAAAAGTTAATCGTTTAATCTTTTTTCGAACCCATTGCCTTTGTGGTTTGTCGTTGCACTATCTCCCGTTTTAAATGTAGAATTTCAACAGAACTACTAGCTCATTGAATGTACGGAATCTGTTACTTTTAATTATTCTAATGAAGCAGGAAAAATAGCTCTCGCGATGCCTGCGGCATCTGAAGTGGGCACCGGGCAAATTTTTTTAACTTAAAAAAACATCAGCGGCTTCGCTTTCAGCAAAGTGGGATCCTAGTAGCTTCGCTAGCTTAGTGAATGTACGGAATCAGCTTCTTTTAATTACTCTAATTTAGCAGCAGAACATTTGCCCTTAGTAGCGTTCAAAACAAGTACAACTTCAAAAATTCCATGCAAACGATTTTTATTACAAGACAAAGAAAAAATCTCTCAATTATATGATCGGAAAAATATATCATCACTAAATAAACCCAAGTTATATTTGTCATTTATTTACTAATTGAAATCATACTAATTAAAATACATTTTATTATTTAATTAAATATTTAATAAATATTTTAAGTTATTTAAAAATCCGCGTAGTATGTAAACAACTCAAATCACGCAAAACGCTTGCCATGACGTAAGCAATCTAGCCGATGGGTTGCCAATGGAACTACTCCGCTCGATTCCTCAGGTTACCATTTTGGCGATGAAATCGGTGTGTTCCAACTTGTAGATACCAACCAACTAATCTAAACAGCTTAACTGTCTAAGACTTCGTCAGCATTTCCATTTCCAAAGCTATTGGGAGACTAGAAATTTCTAGAAGGCAGCACAAAAATAATACATGAATTGACTATACTCATTCTTTTTTTATAGCTAAAAATCCGAGTAGATTTTGAAGTGGGTTTAAATTAAGGAAGTATTGTCTGTAACAATGAATACGCTTTCGAAATAACGTTGGGTTGGAGTGCAAAATTCTCTATTCCTAAATTACATATGCCCGTAATGATTAGAAATTTGAAGTCAAAGCCTTCAATAAGAATGTGTTCAATCTTTCAGATTGTTTCCAATGGACGACCATCAAAGTAAACCGACTGAGCCAGAACATTTAGGGATTGAAATGGATGTTCTGGAAGACAAGAACTGCTCAACTATACAAGTTGGTCCTTTTCCTGGAAGTGCGAGGAGACTAAGTACCAATAGTGAAGAAGGCAAAGAAGCCAGGCATGACATTGATATAACAAGTGGAACTTATGATCTTCACATTAATCGTTCCCCTGGAACAAGTGCTAGTGGTCAATGCATCGCGCAAAAAGAATCGACTCAATTGTTTCGCGGGGATATCTTGGACACTCAAGTGGGCGGAGATGACAGCCATGACAGTGAAGATACAGCGGATGAAGTTTACTTTCTAGCGAGGCATGACTTACAGTTTAAGCGTCGCGCTGCACGAGATGGAAAACAACTTCATTCAAGGCGTGGAGAATCAACACAAGTGTTTGGCAGAGATGTTTTGGACACTCAAAATGTGGGGGGAGGAAACGAACATGACATTGACACTACAGGGGGATGAAAGTCATTTTCTAGCTAAGTATGAATTGCAGTCTGAACGTCTATCTGAACCAGATTCAAGACGGCGTCCTACCAAACCCGAACCCATTCAAGCATGCGTTCATTCAAGTAAACGCAAGCCCAACCGTGGAGCTACACAGCACCATGCCATTCCTGGAGAACCCATTGGAGACCATGGCGAATATTGGAGGAGAACGTTTCTGAATAAAGATGACGTCACACCAGAGAAATCGTCTCTTGAACAAGAAGTACTTGAAGCCAAGCGTCAATGGTATCGCTCTAGGAAAATGAGACCGGAATATTTCCAATCGCCACCAAGTACCAATCTAGAATTTTGGTTTATAACATTGGCAATAATCATGATCATTATTACTGTTGTATTAATCACTGTCTTATGGAAATACCTTCTCGGTATTTCACCTTAACGAATGTTTCCGAGTTTTTACTCGATGAGTACCGAGTCTTCTTCAGGACTTGCTGACTTATTACGTAGTTAATCTCAAAAGTACTTTTTACCTTGATTTTAATTTTCTCTAGGATAAAATTTTTGAAAGAATTTTTACTATTCACAGAATAATTATTAATTTTAGTGTCAATGAAACATGCTTATTGTTCCTTTATATAATGTTATAAATACGATATTTCAATGGAAATCTGTCGGCAATAATTTCAGTACATTGTTTATGTATATGGTTTGATTTGGACAGAATTTACAAATATATTGAAATTTAATGTTATTTTATGAATGTATTAAAAAACATTTTACGTAACATTTTGTAAACTCATTTCATTTACGAAATATAATTATCTTGTTCTCAACAGCCGCTTTTCTAAACGATTTTAGTATATTTAAAGCACAGCAACAATGTTGAATATAAGCATAAAATATTTTTCTTTAAGAAATCTGCTTTCATCACATTCGGTGAATGTTAAATATTCTTTTCAAACGGGAATCGCATGTTCGCTGTGTGAAAATAAATTGTTTTGAAAAACTGTTGCAAATTTTTAAAGTTTAAACTATAGTACTTATTAACTTTAAAGAGAGCACCAATAAAATGCTGTCCGAAAAATTTCAATTATTAGAGGTTAATTTTAATAATTCTCCGCTTTATTTTGCAGCAGTTATTAAAGAGCTATGGATCGTAGTTTAATAAAATTTGCAGGCCGTGATGGCTTAGTGTAAGGTCTGGGCTTTGGGGTCGGTGGGTATCAGGTTCAAAATCCGATTCCACTAAAGATCCGCCGTTTATACATTAAATCATACCTAGGGGGCCAAACGCCCTCCCACTGGTATGGTGTGGAAGTTTGGGAAAGTGGGTGCTATCTGAGGTTTCGTCCACGTTATCTCACCACGCATAAAATGACGAGGTCCGTACCAAAATAGCCCTCGTGTTGCTACAGAACGAGACGTTAAAATAACTAAGATTATCTAACCTCAATAAAATTTGTCTAAAATATCTTTTGTAAAATACATCTTTGCTGCTACAGGTAGCCTGCGAGTTTCTGCCGTTTCAATGTTTAAGACCCGGCGGATTAACCTTTTCAAGGGTGGTGGTTTCTCGTCGGAACCACCTTTTTATGAGCTTTTTTCTTATCCTGGCGGTAGTCTTTTGACGATTTATTAGAAAAAATTAATTCTTAGTAACCAGTAAAGACAATAGATGGCAGCACCAATTCTGCCAATTGCATTTTTTCTTCTTAATAGATTTGTACGGTCATTAACACTATTTTCACGGAAAAAATTAATTTCTTGTGCCCCGGAAAGGGTTAAAACCGCCCTTTCAACAAGATCAGGATGAAATGATAACATATTGAGTTTTATTTTGCCGTGTAGGGTTATATACAAGTACGACAGCGATGCAATTAGAGACAAAAAAGAAACCCCAGTTACATACTTGCAACATAATTTGCCTATTTAATAGAACTGAAGTTATGATACCGGTCCCTTTGCATTCTGAATGAGTCATCCTTTACATATTTTTGTTGGACAGTGCTTATTATAAAAACCATAAAATAGCAAAAACAGGCAGATTAATTTTTAGGGCTAGAAACAAATTAATAACAATATTTTTCAGCTTCCTAAAGCGATAAATCAATCCTTACACGTGTATAATTATGCATCTTATCTTTCGGAGTGCAAAGTGTTAAATAATAATTCGATTAACTCTTTAATCCCGAGGCGACTTTTTTCTTCAACCCCTTTAAAACCGGGAGTGTTTGGGAGGAAGCGACATGAATTGGACTCTCCCAAACTTGGTGGTCATTTACCCTACCAGAACTTCCCCTCAAAAGAAGCCAACCGTCGCTGTTAAGGGGGAATTTTCAGACCATCCGGGACCGCCTCGCGCAGTGTGAGAGGGTTAAGGGTTTGAGAGACACTATATTATTAGTATTCAGTTTAAAAAATATGCAACACCTGACGCACAATTTACGCACAAAGAATTTTCCCTTTAGTATTTTTACGACCTATTCTCTCACCCTAAAAGAAACTGAATTCGTAAAGAAAATAAATGCTTGCGTTCTAGAAACGAAGAATCGACGCAAAATTGAAGGGAATAATGAGCCTGGTTAACCCTTTGCGGACAGGTATGCCGTATAATGTGAGCCACAGTTCACCGATCACGAGACTAAGGTGTAGGAAATCCAGTTAACGGAGAGGATTGCGACTAGAATTCGGACACAAATGTGTATATTATTCATCCATTCAAGCCCAAAATCCTTTTATACTATGAAACAAAGTTTTATATAATTAAATAAGCACAGAGTTGGAAAAAATGGGATGCGTATAAAGTGCGCCAACCTGATACGAGTGTTTTAAAAAGTTACCTGTCCGCAAAGGGTTAAAGAACATTGGTGTTGGCATTTATTATTTTCAAATATTGGAAAAATTATTAATATTTGAGAAATATCAGTAATGCAATCTTGATTTTCTTTTCCCCTTTTTAATACTTTGTTTCATTCATACTCTTTTCATTCTTATATATCTTTATTCTGATATATTTTTTATTTTGATTTCTTCGAGTTTCCTGTATCGTCTTCATGTTTCCTTTCTAGTAACTTATTTTTGAGTTTTATTTGCCGTGTAGTTAGATATATGTACAAAAAAAATTATGCAAATACTGGGAAAAAAATCAGTGAATAAAAAATCAAAATGATACGAAAACGAATGAAAAAAAAATCAAGACGGGGGGTGATGCGCCAAGGTCACTTTGGGTCTGCGTATTTTCAGATAAAAGGCGAGGAAAATAAGCTATATGAAAATAAATACTATACGTTTTAAAAATAGAGTTTTAATGCAGAGTTACTGTTATTTATAACAAAATTTTGTTTAAATATGTCAATTACTTTCAAAATTCATAAGGATGCTTGCATAAGGTAATACATTAGGATTATTTCATGACTATTTCACTCGGCGGAAGAAATACCCTCTGTAGTTTCTACTGGAGAAAATTCACCAGCCATGGATTGAACCAAGAGAAAGAATAATTTATTATTTATAAAGGAAGATATGTGTACATTTTAGGCAGGGATCAACCAATCAGATTAAAACGCGCCGAAAAAAATAAAATAGTAAAACAGGAAGTGAATGAGTTATGGGTGCCTAATTACCAGATTGGATACTGAATATAACAGTTTCTATATTATTGATATGTCTGGCTCTCTTTGAGTACAGTGAAGAGTTCTTCCCTGGAATAAGCAATCCTTCCTCGCTATTCATACAATGCCATATTTTTAAAAAATTATGGAACTATGCACATCGAATCAATAAAGATCATTTGAAAAATCGTTAGCAACTCTTCCGCAGAACTGTGTTTTAGAATAGCTTCAAGTCAGACGACGTCTTGAAAGGTAATATTGCAGATTTTAATTCATCTTTTTTTTAATTCAGTGATTTGAAAGTATTTACTACCTATTCCTTACTAAGAATTTGCTCATTTTCTAATTAGGACAACTATGAAACATTTTTAGAATGAATTACGTTTTCGATAAATATATATATGTTCAGTACTTTAGTTAGACTTCTGTAATATAAAAGTATGTTTGTATATGTTACCGGCAAAGTTTGAAATCCGGCGTTCTATAGAATGCCTAGGCATTGTATATAATGCCTAAAACTAGCCGCCAATATATGAAACGATTTATATTTCACACATTTCCTAGGCATTCTATATAATGCCAAATGACAAACCGGCAAAGTAAGAAATAAATCGCCTATTTCATTATATAAGAAATAAAGTTAAGTGCAATTCAAAATTAAATTATTTGCTTCCTTGATGTAATAAGTAGATTCACAATTTATTTTGTTTTCTTTAATAACAAAGCCATAAACTTTGCTATGAAAACTTTCATTTTGCTTTACGAATTTTGAATAAAAGATTTTTTAATGGTACTCTTTTATTATTTTTTCTAAATAATAAAATCATTTGTATTTTTGAGGAATGCACGCCTTTTAAATAATAGCCTTATTATGAACTTTTTTTCATACTTTGCCTAAATAGCATTTGTCATTCCAGAGAATGTCTAGGAAAAGTATATAATAAATCTCATATTTCATACTTTGCCTAAAAACGCCCGGCATTCTATAAAATGCCTAGTTATTCTATAGAATGCCGGCATTTCACACATTGCCGGTAACATATATAATAAAAGATGCTAAATGAAAAAAAGATCTAACTTTATTTTTAATCTCAGCATTTCTTCGAGTGATTATATATATATATAGCGAATTTCCCTTAGTTGCTAAAATTTTATAGCAATTAAAACCTTTTTCAGAAGCAAATTGGACAATTTTGAAGAATTGTCAGCTTCGAAACAGAAAATTTCTTAATAATAACCTAATATTTCCTAATTTGATAAAAGTAATTATGATCATCTTTACGATTTAGAATTTTCTTAAACTAATTCATTTTCGCGACAATCATAGTGACAACTCTACTATATTAATGCATCTCGGAAACTATTAACAGTTTTATTTCCAACAGAATTATAATTAAGTTTTACATTTTTTTAAAACTGTTCTCAATTACTTTTTGTAATTAAGCGAGGTCTCCGTTTAACTCGATCGTTCGAAATATCATCATCTGTCTGTGAATTTGTTATGCACTCAACGACCAAATGCGTTGTTCGATTTTCTTCAAGTCTGGTATGAAGGTTCCTTCTTAAAATCGACGTATATATAAGAATTATTGTTTTTCATTCCGTTTCAAGATGGTGGCTGATGTAATGGTTTCAGTATTTTGGCGAATTGACGCCATTTAAAGATTTAAATCACTTTTTCAAAGAAGCATTTACTTGTAATTTTGTTAATACTGACAAAAGCGGACATTCAATTGCAATTTTGTTTATGTTAATAAAAGTTTGTTTTAATTTTGTGAATTCTGGTAAAAGCATCGACTTCTGTAAATAATTCACGTACAAAATAAGGCTAAACCTTTAAAGACTGATAAACAGCAGATTTTAGTAATTTTTTGACTCGGTGTTTTTACTTTTTTTATTTTGACGCGAGATCTACTGTTTACAGAACTATTAGTTAAAAAGTTAATGCATTATTTTTCTGTATACGCGGGGAGTAAAATTTGTACATAATAGGTGGGTAATATTGTGTATGGATGTTTACGATTGTAAATATAGCTTTGCATAATGGTGTATAATATGGAGACAAATAAGGTACCTCCTCGAGAGACCAATTATGATGTTTGGTTACCTAGGAAACAATATTGTCTTCAAAATGAATGACAAAATTGTATGGACGAGTTTTCTGTTTTGTTTATTTACATTAAAAACTTGGAGTTCCCGTTTAAAGATACCATTGACTTAGCATTACACTGGAATTTAGTAGTTACCGCATTTTAATGTAAATAAACAAAACAGAAAACTCGTCTATAAACCTTTAAAGTCTGCGATGGAGAGAAAGTCTTAGATTTTTTTTATTGACGCGAAGCCTATTTTTCACAGAATTACTGGTGATAAGAAAAGTTTAATTAACAGAGCGAAGCGAAGTTCTCTTTTAACTCGACATCTTGTCTGTAAATTTGTTTGTTACGCATTCACGACGAAACGCGTTTTCGATTTTCTTTTAATTTAGCATGAAATTTCCTTGAGGGCATAAAATGCCGTATGTGTAAAAAAAATTATTTTTTGATTCCGTTACAAGATGGTGGCTATTTTAACGGTTTCGATGGTTGGCGAGTCAACGGAGAATTTGACAAGAATAAAACCTCTTATTCATTTTAGTAACGGCGAGGCATTTAATTATAATTTTGTTAATACTGATAAAAGCAGACATGTAACTGGAATTTTGTT
>BGPR01015303.1:0-33920 GCA_013235015.1 Araneus ventricosus
CAATTTATATGCAAATCATTTACAATTTTTGGGTGCCTCTGCACAACGGGATTGTATGATAATTTTCCCCGACGTCAGAAAAAATACTTTAAATTCCTTTATAATTTAGTGACTATTATTACGTGGAGAACTGGGTTCGATATATGGAAGAGTAATGCTTAATTATCTTCCAAGTTTTCTTAATTTAAACGAAATACTTTGCAGCGTGGTTTCACATTAATCATATTTTCTTAAATTGTTGGTTTTTCATCGGAAGTCCACCTGGGCATTTTGGCACTTTGCATAATGGGAATGTCATTGCATAACATCCATCACTTAAAAATAAATATGATCACATTATTAATTAGGACTCGAACCAGGTGTCACCTGAAACTTCACCATCTATCATCGCAGTTTTAAACAGTCATATATTAAAGAATATTTTCATCTAACTAACTTATCATTTGATGCTCTAGAATTCTAGTGCAATTCTTAATTTTCTAGTTCTTTCTAAAAGATTACTATTTACTTTCGTTTGAAGAAATAAATAAATTCACTTCAACTAGTATAATTTTCAACAGCTCGTTAAATTAATTCAAAGTTTTAAGTAGTTTTTTAAATTTTTAGTATATTTTCTAAAACAATTCTATGTAGCTGAATATTTATCTTCAAAAAATTAGAATTTTTTTGATAATTTAACAGGGTTTTAAATTATTAAAGTTTAAAACTATTTCGTCGGAAAATTGTGAGGTAAGAAAAATTTCTTGTTTAAAGAATACGTTGGCCTAAGCACGTTTTGAAAAGAAATTTTCTTATTTGTGAAGTAATTACTTTTTTAACTGTTTTTTGTAAATACTCCTACCTGTTTACTAACCGCAACTGTGTTGTTTGTTTATTTTTGATTCGTTGTTTGGCGTTTTAACTTGTGGCTTCCTATATTCTTTTCATTTTTTCTTCTTATTATTTTAATGTTGTTTAACTATTATTTAAGAAATTGTGTATTGGACAGTTTGAAATTGTATAGGAAAATTTGCAACTGTGGTAAGAAATTATGTATTGGTTGATTTAGCCTTTTCCTTGTGATGCAGTGTGTTGCATGTTTAGGTTTTAATTTGTGGTTTCCTCTTTATATATATATTTAAGCTTTCATTTTTTCTCTTTATTTTCCTTATGATTGCATTTTAATTTATGTTATTTGGTAATTTATCAAGATTTTGTATTTAGGAAAGTTTGACAGTGCTTATAGGAATTAAAAATTGTGAGAAATTTTTTTGGTTATTTTAACCTTTTTTCCTATGAAGCATTGCACTTCGTGAAGAAATTTTGTACTCGAATTTGCTGGAGTTCTTCGGAACTGTCAGTGGCTCGATATTTGTATGTCCTCCGTAAGGACAGGTCAGATTACTAGTTATTATTATGTAACTCAATAATTAATAGAAAGCTATAGAATTTATGTAATCGATCGTATGTACTATGTCATATAGTGATTTAATAAGATTTTTTTTTACATTCGAAGAAAATGGAGGAAAGAAAGCAATCTCACGCATTGCAATGATGGAAACAGTTTTACGTCTCTTTTTCACCAGAATATTTATAATATTCCACATATAAGAAAAATCCATGTCTCTTTATACAGTTGACCTAAGCTTCCTCGAAGTTCCTGCCACTTGTCGAAAAAAATCATCAAACGTAAGAATTTGATACTTTTTTCTGTACAGATTTACAAAGGTCAGTTTTTCTAATCTTGTACACATTTTCCTGCTTTCTTACTTCTTTTTTAAAGCTTGAAATTTATTACTTAATTGCGAGAAAAGGTAGTAACAGTAATGAAGGTTTTAGTCTAAAACATATAATTCTACAATTGATAACATTTCTAATTTTTTAAATCTTGAAATACAGAAGTATAATATACGAAGGCTTTCAACCTAGTTATTAGCGTTATTTATTTTATGCAAGCTCTAAATGTTTGCGGCCGTATAAAGGAAACTGTAATCCAACCAATGTATAAACTTCCCTGACTTGTTCATCGATCTGTAGCAAACATTTATAACTCAATATTTAATTACTAGAAAATCACTTTTCATGGTATGACGCATACAAATTGCCTCTTCTTTCGAGAGATTTCCCGTGAAATTTGACGTGTTTAAATAGATATATATGCGAGAGAAATGTTTAACATTGATTGAAAACAAATAAAATAAACATATGTTTTATGAGAGGAAATATTTTTTTTAATTTATATATTTCTTTATTCAAAAAACCTATTGGTCTAAAAAAAGCTAGAAAATCTAGTAGATATAATCTAGATCCATAGAAAATCTAGCTTCAAAACAAAGCATTTCTCTGCTTGTCAAACGTTGATAAAAAACGTTATCAAATTATATCATCACGATTGCAATAAATAATCAGATGCATCGTGGCATCCAAACTATATCACTCGCATGATATACCAATTTACTACTTTCTATAAAACGGAAATTAATTTGAAGTATATGATTAATGTAATTTAAAATTTATCGGTAATTATTTATCATAGCGAGATAGATTTTATATCAATCGATGGCAAATTTTATTTTACTATTTTAGAGCTATTAAATTTGAAATTAGATAGACAATTACTCTTTTAAATTTAAAATTTCTAAAATTTAGGTTCTCTAACAATGAAATAATGCTGTTTAATGCCTCGCAGCTCTATGGCGATAGTTTTATCATTGGTGATATCAGAGCGTTACCGAGAAACAGATCTGGGCTATTATATTAGTAATTCACCCCACGAATAAGGAAAAAATTCAGCTTGGTTAAATATTGAGGTGTATAAGTATTTTAAGCTCTTGCGCTACCAAGTTAGAATTTTGCCTTCAATAATAATTCGTAATTACTTGCAATTAATCAATTTAACTTAATATTGAACCATATATTGCCTTATCTAAATAGAAAGCATTGGTTACAATGATTTGACTCATTTAATGGCGAAATATGAAAAAAGAAAACATGGCTATAAAATAGCAGCATTATGCAAATAATGCTCTTTTCAAGATGTGATTTTTACAAAAGAAATAAACCTCTGAATTCAAATTCAAATTAAAAATGCTAAAAAATAACCTTCACCTTCATTTTACTTGCAAGATAAAATGTGTGATATATCTTGAAACCCTTTTAGCACCAAAGGATTATACAATAATTTTTTTTGTTGTTAACCGAGTATATGTTTCTCCGATAATTATATTTTTATTTATTGCCTTTAATTTTTATTTCCCCTTACTAAATCACTACACTAGCTTAAGATCTTTAATTCTCAGTAAATGAGTTTTTAACCAACCATTTCTCAAAGAAACAAGAGAGAAATAAAAGTTTTATTTTCCATTGAGGTTTTAGTATCGTATTTTGTAATTAAAACCCAAAACTAAAAAGAAAAATTCCTTAAACCGCGAAACCAAGACCGAAGAAAGAAAGAAAGAAAGAAAGAAAGAAAGAAAAGCACGCGGGAAAAAGTTCCCTTAGCGATTCTTAGAACAAAAAGTTCCCGGTACAATCATAAAATACTTCAAGAACAGCCCACCATTTCTTGGTAACTCAAAGGTAGAAGGGAAGAAAGAGGAAAAAAATGATATTGCCTTTTCTGGCCACACGCACATTTCAAACCACAAATAATCATTTCGCGATGTCTCAGTACAGATGACAACACACTACCAGCAGTCATAACTGGGAAAAATCCCTGTTTCCATTCCGCCGGGTAGATAACCCATCTCGGTAGATTGAGTTGTCGGGTTCCTCTTGAAAACCGTCCCACCCGCGTCTGTATCCTCCGCCGCTATTCGCGCCCACAACATTAATCATCTTTGCAATGAAACCCGAGATAGCGAGAGAGAGACAGGATTTGGAAGTTCTTCAATTGTGTTGGGAATTCAACCACTGCTTATTTTTCTTTCCCTTTTTCCGGTTATTTCTTTCCATTCTCCGAGGAATGTTATCTTCCGTTGGCATCTCCTGACGGATGCGTCTCCGTTTTCCTGTATATCCATTTTATTTTCACCGCTGAATTCTTCCCGGGTTTCTTGTTTCATTGCCTCTCGAGTGGTGGGCTTTCAACATTTATAAACGATCCGATGAGATTAACCAAAGTGACTGGCGAGAGTGACGTTTGCGATCAGATCAACCAGAAGTGACAGGTGAGAGTGACGTTATGAAGCTATTTTCGTTACATGTGAACATGAAGAGAAAAGATTTACTTAAAATTCATTTGATGATAGGTTTTTAACCATCTGTAATCTGTAAGAGGGAATCATTATTAGTACGAATAAAGATTCCCTCTTGTATACTTATTACATTTTCATGATGACATTCTTCCGAAGTCTTCTGTGATATTGGTTGTGGAGTGATTAGTCTCAAAATTCATAAGAGGCTGCTTATATTGACATTATGGTATATTAGTAACATAATAAAGTTGTTTTGTTTAACTCAACTTAGGAGTCGTAACCTCTTGAATTTAAAACTCCAGAATAATCGTGCAAAACGTTTGTTCTTTTAAAAATATTTATGATGTCGATTTTAATCTGGTGAAGTGTTTGAATTGGTTTCCAAATGAGTGATAAATATGAATTGAATCAATAATTGAACTGCACTACATTTAACGCTAAGACGTACTGAGGATCAGTTGAAGGAATGTTTTATAATGAAACATAATATTCTATTTTTCTATTTTCTTCCATTTATTAAAATATTTCCAATATATATTGTAATTATTTCTTGTTTCATTACCTCTCGAGTGGTGGGGTTTCAACATTCATAAACGATCCGATGATATTATCCAAAGTGACTGGTGAGAGTGTTGTTTGCGATCAGATCAACCAGAAGTGACAGGCGAGAGTAACGGTATGAAGTTATTTTCGCTAAATGTGAACATGAAAAGAAAAAAATTTCTTAAAATTCACATGATAATAGGTTTTTCAGTATCCAAAATGTCTTTATGAATAATTGTTCCTAGTCTTTTTTTCTATTTTCTTCCATTTATTAAAATATTTCCAATATATATTATTATTATTTCTGGTTTCATTGCTTCTCGAGTGATGGGGTTTCAACATTTATAAACGATCCGATGAGATTAAAAAAAGTGACTTGTGAGAGTAACGTTTTCGATCAGATCAACCAGAAATGGCAGGTGAGAGTGACGTTATGAAGTTGTTTTCTATAAATGTGAACATGAAGGGAAAAGATTTGCTTAAAATTCATTTTATGATGTTTTTAACCATCCGTAATATTATTATGACTAATTTTTCCTAGTCTATTTTTCTAACTTCTTCCATTTATTAAAATAATTCCAATGTATGCTTTATTATTTACTGAGTACAGATTGAAGGATTTTGACGTAAACTTACGTCTCTCCATAGTGATCTAATGGTGTATTGAGAAAGGAAAAAATTATGACACTTTTCGCGCTAAAGTTAAACGCTTATAGTTCCGCAACAAAATAACATAGGGATTTGGCTTTAGATTCATTCAACATAAAAAGGAAGACATTGAATATTTCAAAAAGAATTTTAGAATTTGTAATCACGGTTTAGCCACAGTCGAGTTGGAAAGTTAGTGAAAATCACAAATAATTTTACATATTCACATAGTCACACTAAACTAATAGTCACTATAGACTATAGAGTTAATAGTCACATACAGCTACTTTAGTCACAGAAAGTCACAGTTGAGTAAGGTAAGGAAGTCTACGCCCCTCAATCCCAGAGGCCGTTCGGTAGAGACAGCCTGCCGTCGATTTTTTCATCTTAAACTCTGTAGTGAATTTTCTCTTTTATCTAAATTTTTTTTAAGTCAGGTTAATTAGTGCGGTTGTGAGAATTAGTATGAATAAAGATGCTCTCTTGTATACGTATTGCCTTTTCATGATGACATTCTTTCGAAGTTTTTTGTAATATTGGTTGTGGAGTGATTAGTCTCAAAATTTATAAGAGGCTGCTTATATTGACATTATGGTATATTAGTAACATAATAACGCTATTTTGTTTAACTCAACTTAGGAGTCGTAACCTCTTGAATTCAAAAATCCATTATAATCGTGCAAAACGTTTGTTCTTATTGAAAATATTTATGATGTTGATTTTAATCTGGTGATGTGTTTGAATTGGTTTCCCGATGAGTGATAAATATGAATCGGATCAATGATTAAACTGAATTACATTGAACGCTAAGAAGTGCCGAGGATCAGTTGAAGGATTTTTCTATAATGAAACATAATAAAGCTTAAAGCTGTTTCGTTTAACTCAACTTAGGAGTCGTAACCTCTTGAATTCAAAAGTCTAGTATAATCGTGCAAAACTTTTGTTTTTATTTAAAATATTTATGATGTTGATTTTAATCTGGTGATGAGTTTGAGTTGGTTTCCAAATAAGTGATAAATATGAATTGAATCAATGATTAAATTGAATTACATTGAACGCTAAGAAGTGCTGAGGATCAGTTGAAGGAATGTTTTATAATGAAGCGTTTCTGACTTATTTGCGATGTATAAATATTTCTATGGACATTTTCATTTCTTAATGGTAGTTAATTACCGCCTTCAAAATTTTACAGAGCATATTCTGTGATTTCAATCGTTGGTCATTCCCCTTCATCGTTAAAACTGAAATACTTATTATTTCGAATAAAGAATTATGTAAATCACACCAACTTCCTTTTCAGTCTAAAATCAACTTGAAATTTCGTTGTTTAAATTACCGTCTTTGATTTTCAGTAACCCATTAAATGTGAATCAGTTTTCTACAAATAAAGCCGAAAAAACAACGATAAACTCAGAGGTAATCTAAAAAAACCGAAAGCAAACAAGGAATCCATTTTTTCAAGGGCTAAGGACTTTATTCGAAATGGATGGAATGAAAATGTGCTTCTTGGTGTACAGATCTCCATTGTCCTTCGTTTGGGAAATTTCGGGGTTAGAGAAGCTATGTTTGGCGTAATGCAAACTTCGAAAAATTTCCCAACTATTATTTTGAATCCATTTCAAATAAAGTCCTTAGCCCTTGAAAAAATGGACAAGAATGGTTTGCTTTGTTTTCTTTCGATTCCCTCTGAGTTCATCGTTGTTTCTTGGCTTTCTTTGTATGATATTGATTTCTATTTTTCTCTGTTTTTTTGTTTTGCTGCTGCAATTGCGCTCTACTTAAACATTGTTTAAATTTTATTTTCTAGAAAAAAATTATTTTCTATATTTTATTCTCTAAATTTCATTGTTCGTAAATAAATTTTTTGTTGTTCTTGTTTAAAGTTTAAGTTAAAATTTTATTTATAGATTTGTTCTAATTCATTAAATTTGATATTCACAAATTTTCTGCAAGATAGCAGATAAATGAAACGCCTCAAACATTTTAGTCTAATTAATTTTAGAAAAGGAAGTCAGTCGATCAGTCAGTTTCGATCGTTTGACCTTAGCATTTTGAAGTATCCAACGGTGATTGGTATCTAAAAGATATTTCTAAGTACAGCTTTTATTTTTATCATGCACAAACACTAAGCTATCATGGCGTCTTTAAATTCATGCCTACAGCAAAGATCTGTAGCATTTTCAAGTAAACGGCTAATTGGAGTTTGAGGGAAAGTGCTTTCTCTAACCCACTCTTATTTCCGACTGTTTTAACTCTTTAATTCCGAGGCGACGTTTTTCTTCTTGCCTTTTTAAAACCAGATCCTTTTGGGAGGATGCGACATGAATTGGACTCTCCCAACATGGGTGGTCATTTACCCCACACCTGCTATAACCTTCCCTTAAGGGGCTCGGAAACGGTCTGAGGTTGGCAAGGATAATTCCTACTGCGCTTATCTCCGAAGTGATCTTAGAACCTCCCCTCCCCTCAAAAGCACCCAACTGCCTCAAACCGGCTTTCGTCGCTGTTAAGAGGAAATTTTTAGACCGCCCGAGACCGCCTCGCTGGGTATGAGAGGGTTATTTCAACTTTTTTTTATTACTTTAATAATATGATGAAATTTCATACGAAAAATTTTACAATTTATTTTCAAAATAAAATATTTACGATACTTTCGTGTAACTCTATTTCACCAACTATGTTTATAATTAATTTTTGGAGGATTTTCGATGTACAGTTTAAATATTTGAAAAGAAAACATGAAGCACTTTTCTTTGACAAATCTGATTTCAGTTTGCATAGAACTTTTGAAATTGGCATAATTATGCACCACTTTATTGGAAGTTTAAAATTATGCTTCATTTCTAAAGTTATAAGACTGATGCGCAAAATATGGTAATGAGATTAAAATTTCAAATACATATCTATCAAAATTCATGTCAGTACAGGAAACCTTATAACTTGCTCCACCTAATTTCATTTTTTAGCCTAAGTACAGGAAACCTTATAACTTGCTCCACCTAATTTCATTTTTTAGCCTAAGTACAGGAAACCTTATAACTTGCTCCACCTAATTTCATTTTTTAGCCTATTGCAATTAGTCAAGTATTAATTCAATTTTAAATACTAGCAATATTTGATTTATTAGTTAATCTGCTAATTTAATCTTATTATTTGATAATCTAAATTTAATCCCTTATCATTTATTCAATTTTCAGTTGCTAAGTTAATTTCCTTTCGTTGAGTGTGAATTACAACGATACACAAGATTTTTGCATATTTTGTTGATTATGAATTGCAAGGATACCACATTTTTTTGAATAATCGTGACAAATTTTGTCATAGAATGTTTTGAATTTAATATAGTTCCTTAAAGCAGTAACATATAGACAAATTTGAATTCAAAGAATGTAAAATAATATTATACAAACACTTAATTATATTTGAAGTTTTTTAACAGAGTAAAACTAAATTAATTAGCATCTTCTAGTCACTTATATCAACACATTACTTTGAATTTTATTCAGTGGGATTTTTCTTACTCTTGCTCAAAATGACGAGAGTTACTTTTTGCGCGGCCCCTTAAGGAACAAGTACTTAACTTATTTTAAAGCAATTTCTAATAGTAAAGTGAATGAAATCTAAAATCTAAAGAATGATGGAAAATAATTCAATGAATAAAAAAAGAAGGCTTTGCCTATGCAATGAATAAATTTCCATCCTTGAAACTTCTTGAGAAAAGAAAATGCTTTTAGCGACCACGACTTTAAATTAAACTTATCCTTTTGAAGTATTAAGCTTTAATAAAAAACGCGTGCACATGGGTGAAGTAATATAAAGAGAGAATGCGTGCTGTTATTTCTCTAAAGATAGAGTAGTCAAGACATTTTTAGCAATGAAAGTGACTTTGATCAGGGAGTTCTGTTACTATGAAACACAGATATATGTAGGTTCTATATGCAGTATCTAGATATGAATATTTAGTCTCAGAGAATTTCAAATAAAACTAATGAAATTTGGTAAATGTGGAGTTTAGATACACACCTGTTTCTTGCCAATTTTTCTTCGCGCAATTTAATTTGCTGTCACGAAATATTGTTATCGATGTGCAGTGCGATTTTTATTGCTATCTTGCTCATGCGTCTCCTGAAAACGAGAGATTGAGCACGCAATACCTGCGGAAAATTTAGCGTGTACCGGGCAATTTTTTAACTTAAAAAACATCAGCGGCTCCGCTTTCAGCGTAGCAGGAAACTAGTAGCTCCGCTTTTTCGTTGAATGTTAGGAATCTAGGTTTTTAAAAAATTCCGAAAACAAGAATATCCGCAAGCAGTGCCTGCGGCATTTCCAGCGTGTACCGGTCAAATATTTTACACTGAGAAAAAATTCTGGTCAAAACTACCAGAATATGGTAAAATTTACCTTATTCTCTGGCTCATATGGAACACCATAAAGTACGGTATTTTTTACCGCAGCAGTTTAGAAATGACTTTGTGGTAAAATAACCAGAAAAATATCGTTTATTTACCACGTTGTTTGATATGGAATTTGGTATTATTACCATAGACAAAGGTAATACTACCAAATAAGATGGTAGTTTAGACCATTTAATTTGATAAATTTACCAGAATAACTCTGGTTCTATTACCAATAAGATGGTAATTTAGACCATTTAATTTGATAAATTTACCAGAATAACTCTGGTTCTATTACAAATTATCTGGTAAAATTTGAGATACGGTATGTCCGTTTATATTGCCAATCGCATTAATATTTATTTATTTTTGCTTTTTGACCTGTAAAATTTTACTCAATTCTCAACATCACTACGATTTTTAAAAAAGCAGAATGTTTATAAATATACAAATGCCTGAGGCAGAGTGAAAAATGTATTATAAATATAAATGCAAAAACTCATTGTCTCATTTTTTATAAATTGCTAAATTTATTAAGTAATGTTATAATTACTAAAATTTATCATTTCTTGGTAATTTAATTTTCTTTATTAATATACATAATATGCAGTGAATTTATTTTAAGTATTTAAGAAAACAAAAGCACATATTTCAAATCTAACTTCAATTTATTGGAGAGTGTTGAGATCTTGCTTTTATACTTTCTCAACAGGAAGTGACTTCATTACGTAGGAAGTGATGTAATCTCCAGAAAGTTCATGAAGCCAGTAGAAATAGTTTGAAAGTTCGAGGTCCTTCTAGAAAATTCCTTTTTTCGCCAACTTCGCCGCCAAAACACCCAAATGGTCGCCAAATATATCGCCAAGATTAGCAACTTAAGGAAACAACTTTATAGCTTTTGTTGGCCTCCACTTCTGTGATTGCTTTAGAATTTATTTGTAGAACAATTCCTACAAATAAGTTGGCGTAGACTGTTGATAAGCCTTCATCTAAAAAATGTAAAACAATTCAGTTAACATTTTGAATGATTCTTATAGTAAGGCAAAAACGATTCTTAATATGTTAAGATCTCGCAGACTGAGTCAAAACTGAAGAGATCGCCTTAAACTTACTTTCTTTTACAAAATCTAAAACATTGAACAATCCTTTTAGTAAATGTAATGTTTTATAATTAAAAATAAAGGTTCATAAAAAAATGAATTGGGATTAATTATCGTTCACTTAAAGTAGTACTCTCATTTCTTGCGTTGATTGCTCTTGACTTCATCACACAAAAATTTCAGCAAAGAAATGATAAAACAAAAATGGAAGCATTTTAACACTCTGACTCCTAAGCCGGCCTTAACCGGCCATGCAACTTCTATACTAGTGGGGCTGATTTCGGCCGGTTGCTGTTCCGAAAGGGGAGAGAAGGCAGTTGCGCGAGTGGTCATTAAAGGGGCCCTTAGGGGAGAGGTGAGAGATGAAAGGCCTGCCATTCATATCTCCCACCACCCGTAGTGAGGAGGAGAGGGGGAACTGGGCGGACGAATCCATTCCACAGACCAATTAGTAAGCAAACCTCCGTATCAACTGTACTCGGATTTTGAGAACTCTTAGTGGTCAGAAGGTTAAGGAAAGCTTAACCTCTACTAAATAGCAAGCTCAAAAAGCACTGCGCACGTAAGCTCTCCCTTTCCTTTACCTCTTGTAAAATAGCAAGATTACTCAATTTATTAAACTTCAATAGCGTGGCTAATACCTCTATTAAAAAGTGTTGGTACATTTACGTTTAAACTAAGTGGTTCTGTTATCTAATAGTTCACTTTCAATAAAAAATAACAAATGAATGATTTCACACACAAATTTTAATTTTTAAATCATTAATGTAACATGGTGAACACTAATAGCTGGCTGCTGCTGCATAAATACTAATAAGCTAAATAATTTTGCTACCACCTTGATATTTCAAGCATATTTAAAACGGCACTCATATGTCCCGGTCGGGGCAAAGGGGTTTAATTAAACATTATACAAATTGGAACAAAATTTCAACATAAAATACACAATTTTTTATATTATTAAATTCAGCAGTTTTTTACCCTTTTTCTCTAAATTCATGTTCTTTTCTCGCATTAGACCTCTAAAGGTAGAATCTTGCTTCAATTTTTCTTTTCTTTGAGCTATGTCCATTTTCTTCATACAGTTATCAGCAGCTAAAAATAAATTAACGAACTATTTTTCACTCAAGTCCATGTTTTTGATCACATATCCAAAATCCAATTGAAAGCAAATATATGAAATGGTGTACATATTTGGAAAACTAGTTTTTTCTTACCAATAACCAAATAATTCTGATTCGGATATATATGTTACGTCCAGAATAAAAGTAACTAGAATTTCTTTCGAGGTTTTAATTTAATGTAATAAGGAAACTATTTCCTTATTTTAGAAATTTTATTTAAATTAATTAATCAGTTAAATAAAAAATAATAACGTCTCCTGGATTAGAAACTTATAATTGTATCAATTTTAAAAATTAGTTCTAAAAAATTTTAACATTATAACATTCTCATAAAAAATAAAAACATTAAGTAAAATCTAAACGATAAAAAATTATGTACTAATATAACATTATTTTAGCAACCTGAAATATTTTTAAAAAAATTAATTTAGAACGTTTTAGGAGCAAAAAAAAATCAAAATTGTAGATCAAGAGTATCACAAAATTATGCCTTCGTTTCAAAATGCTTAAAAGGCAAGAAAAAATTGCCATCAAAAGACGGGCTAAAATTATTGCCGATCTGATTCGGTCAAGAGAAAAAAAAATGGCACCCTCCGAGAAAGGCCTCCATATTCTTTTTGCTCCCGTTCTCACCTCCAACTGACAGAAACATGTCAACAAACCGCCACTACAGTTGCGTATAAAAAAAACCGTTTTATTTGCATTCGAAGTATTGCCAACCGCAGATGACTAAAGGCGCACCGATCCGGTTCGAATCATTTGAGAGTTCGAATCAACCTAAGATCACGGTATGGAATTGGAAAAATACCCAGGGACTCTACTATTCCCGGATCCGAAAATAAATTTATTGCTAATTTTTTACTAAATGTCTAACAAGAGAAAAACAAAAAAGAATTATAAATATTCCAACCATCCATATTCTTCATAAAAAATATATAATTTTAGATATGACAGTTTTAACCACTTAACTGAATAGTTTTCTTTGCTATCTAATAAGATGACCCCTCCTGTTTTGGAAAGGGGCTGTCGTTTTCATTCATCTAAGAAGGCATACGATACTTAAGATGTTTATGGATCCGACATATTTTTTGTGTCAAATTATAAAGCTAATTAATGATTCAATTTTAGTTTATAAGACTAAAATTTCGATAATTCGATGCACGAGTATTCTCGGCTGTTAAGTTAAGCGGTTAAGAAGCACAGTATAAATAATAGAAAGATGTTCAAGTTATGAAGGGAAAAAAACGTAATTCTTTCAATTTGTTCTTATGATCACTTGATTTTGATAATTTTCATATTATTTATGAAAGAAGTTTCCAAATAAAATACAGGAAATAACAATTATTTAATTTTTGCTTTTACCATTATCTGATGTAACAAAAAACTATTACAAATTGAATAATTTTGACGCATTCCTTTTCACCATACAGATGGAAATAAAATTTAACATTTCTTCATACATCTGTAGTAATTGTTTAATGACCCAGTATTCATGATCTTAATTTTTAAAAAAATTAAAATTTCGACATTTCATTTCAGGAAACTGTAGCAAAAAGAACTTTAAACGTAATTCACTTATGAGGAAAATGTATTTAAAAATAAACGGCAATTAAATATTAAATTATTGGCAGAACATCGATGAAGTATACATTAAATGTATTAAGGAAGTGAACAATATATTTTTATTTTTTCATATCGTGAAAACAGTCATGAGCTAAGAAATTTGCTAATTATTTAAAGATTTTTACCTTTAATTTATACATTCAAATGTAATGGGGTCGAAGGCCACCGACTAGGCATAAACAAAAAAAATCGACAAAATTCGTTTAATATGATTCATATGAAAATAAACTGCAAATAAAGTATTCTTGTGAACATATATATGCATATATTTACCTTATTATTTCTTCGACATTCAATTTACCCAGCTGTCAAATTTTTGACTTTCAATAAATGAGAAATTTTATTTAAATATATACTCACAGATCATATATACTTAATTCAACATTACCGAAAAATCAATTGAAAAAAAAATTTAGTTCTTACCAGTGAACTCCTGTTACCAGTTCTTCAAATCCCCACTCCTTTAGCTTTTCTTTAATGTCTATTTTCAATGGATATGTAAATATCCAAACTAGCTCTAACGCGAGAACGTCCCGTCATGCTAAACATGGCCGAGCGAAAAGAGAAAGATTTTTCGTTTAACGTTCCTTCATTTCCAAACTGAAACTTTTAGTAAATTGCACTACGCACTTAACAGATACATAAAACAGACGCCGCTATGAATTGATCCATAAGGGTATAGAATGTTTTCACACTTCAACACTTCATTAATGTCCTTCTTTTCTCTGATATATTGGTATACTTGAGGAGGAACGTTATCTACTTCAATCCAACAAAGTGCCGCCATATTTGAGATTTACCATACGGCATGGTAAAAGAAATAAATGCACTGTTACCATTGTATTTGGTAGATGTCAGAAAGGTCAGCATAGTCAAATCACCAAACATATGGTAAAATGAACGATACTTTCTGAAGAATAATCTGGTAATTTTATCGTGATTCTCGTAAAAAAACGGAAGTGTATGGTATGAAAACCGTTTTTCCTGGTAAATTAACTTTTCAGCGTTGTAATTTTACTAAACAGGTGGGTAAAAAGAGCCATAATTTCGAAAACCAGAAATTCTCGTAAACCGTTACCAGAACGAACAGTAAGATTATTAAACAAATGATTTAAATACCGTAAATTTTGTTGATTATCACCAGAATTCTGTTTTTACTACCAGAAATACCATTACCATACAAATATGGTTTTTTTGCCAGAATTTTTTTCTCAGTGTAGAGGGCACAAATATATTTATCGAGAAATCCGCACCAAACTTTGCATGTGAAAGAGATGCACGAAAAACGGCCCATTTAGAAATCCGTGCTTTATAAGTGGATAATAATGCACTAGATTTGATTTGTGTTAATACTGTATTATCAATGTCTAAAAGTCAAAACTGCTTTCTTCCCATAAAAAAATATAATGTTTCTAACAGCGCAGGATTGAATTTCCATTTGGGGTCATTCTATGACCTCCACGCGTCTTGACGTTCGATAAGGAGTTAAGGAACCAACATGTCGGGTTAAGGAACCAACCAGTCGCCCTAATTTCCGGTTCAATATCGTAAGTTACATCCAAGTATCGTTCGTTTCGTATTCAAAACTGAAACAATTGTAATACGGAACCGGCTACTTATATAGCATTAAATAATTCAGGAGAAATATTGTATTGTAATTTTTTTGTGATGCTTAAAGAAAACAGACATATCTAAATATTCGTATTTTGTAATGGGAGAGTATTATAAAGCTGCGTCCTATTAATTTAAACTCTTCATGAATTTTCGGCACGGAAAACTTATCTCTGTGATGGTAACATATCTTCATTTATAAGAGATTTTACATAATATTAAAAAGCTAACTTTTAAACTTCACTTTAACAAAACTTGGGTATGGTTTATTTAATGTGGTATTTGATAACTTTTATTTAAGAACAATAAAGCATTACCGTGACCTTTACCAGTCAAGCTTTATAAATGAATTAGCTGATATACTCGGCGTTGCTAGGGATAAAAATATACTTTCAAATCCAACATTTTCAATTTAATAAAAGAGCTTTCCGCGGAAGCGTCTTTCGTTGATTTTCGTTAATCCACTGAACCTTCAGAAAAGTAGCGAAACACTCTTCTTATTTTTCTATCCTTAATTCGAACCACCTGGCAAGAATCTCGTAGTACTTCGTACTGCATTTCTCCCTCCCCATCATTGCTACGGCAACAACAGAAACTCTTTCATATCTTGGATTTTATTGCCATTATCCGGACTACAATTCTCTTCTCTTGAGTGTTTTTGTCCTGATAGGAAGAAATCGCATATGGTTCTTTCTTTTTATCCCTAGGCCCTCTCCCTCCGGTAGCAAGTGGGCTCAACAAGCTTGAAGGATTTTACACACTCATTACTATCATTAAAAAATTTGTAAAATTAAATGAAACATCACGGAAAGGGAGTAATTAACATTGTTGGATTATGGTGCAAACATACTGAAAGAGGTATATGATACGAAATAAATGCTAAATAAAATTTCTCCCTTTCTTTTAACATTCAAAGGAAACAATATTTTTGTCATAACTTTCGCAATACTAAAAATACCAGAATGAAGGATTTAATAAAACGATTAATGGTTTGAATTTAATTACAATAACAGATAGCATTGTTACAAATTTTGTATGAAATAGATTTGAAATGTTTATTAAATTAAGGAAAAGAACACACAGCATTCCAATTAAAATCATTAAAAAGATAATTTTCTGCTCTTTAAGATGGTATGTAAATAATCAACGTGCAATATATTTTTCTAAAATTATTGGCGAAAAACTGAGATAAGACGCCGAAAATTGGCTTAATTTTCGTTATTTAATTAAATATCTTAGGAAGTAATTTTTTTTGAAAGTTTGAAAACGAAGAATTAATCTAGGAACGGACCCCAGAATGGCACGTTTCATGCCAAGACTATTCACCATTTAGGAGGAGTTCATGCGACAGATAGACAAGTTAGAATATCTTTTTCTCCTCTCCCTTTGTCTTCTTCCTACGATAGTAACCAGACTAAGTAACCTTGAAGGCTTAGCACACACTCATTAGAATCATTTAAAAATTTGTGAAAATTAAACAAAATATCGAGAGAATTATTCACTAACTTCATTGGATCGCTGTGTAACAGTATTAAAAGTTGTAAATGGTACGACAACCGGAAACCCGAAGTGAAATGTCTAATTTGTTGTTTATGCTCAAAGAAAACAATATTTTCGTATATTAACTTTAACACTGCGAAAGCCTGCGCGCGAAACAGTAAATTAGCTTGAATTTATTTCGATAAGTATAAAAAGTGTTCGAAATTGCGTTAAAAAAATATTTTTAAACGTTATTAACAATCGAGAAAAAACTTTATCTCTATGGAATTAATATCATTCAATAGATAATTTTATGCTCTTTAAGATGGCGTAAAAATAATTTGTGTCTAAAAAAATATTTAAGAAGTTATTGGCAAAAGCAAAAAATTCAGAAAAAAAGTAAGTTTGTTCAAAGTCTATCCGTTGCCAAACAATGGAGTAGCTATAAATTTGATTTATTTCAAAATCGTCTGCAGTTAATCAATTATTTCTCAAATTTTTAAAAACTAATAAAATTTGTAGGAAAAATCACATATAAAATTGGTATCATTGAAATGTAAAATTTTAAACTTTAAGATGGTATAAAAATATAATTTGAAAACTAATTTGCTCCGAGCTTACTGCGGAAAAACGGTTTAGTTAATTTCTAATTATTTGACTGTTTAATTAACTTTTACACTTTAAAAAGTTGACAAGTATCTTTCTCTTGTTTTAGATAATAAGAGTAGAAAATTTGGTTGAAAACGGTCGAGTGGTTTAGAAGGAGATGTGGAACATAGCCATATACCCACGAACCCACATTGCCACATACCGATAAACCCACATAGCCACATACCCACAGTGACTTTTATTTATATTAAGACAAGAAAAAGAGAAAAGAAGAATTGTATTTACTCTAGTTATTTTTCGATAATCAACTCATTTCTAAATCAAATTTCATGTGATTGAAATGGGAACAATTTGCATCACGTTGATTTCCATTAGTTATTTATTTAATATGTATCTGATATAATCCATATTATATTGTTCATTTTTAAAACAATTAAGAGCTACCACGAGATTAACTAAATTATGAATAAATAAAATATGTAAAAAGAATAGAAAATACTCTAGTTAATTTTTAGTAATCACCGCACACTGCTAAATCAGACGTCACGTGACCTAAAGAAGGAAACTAAGATACATCGATATCCACTTATTTAGGAGAAGTCGTTTTATGCTTTTTTTATATTTTAATGATGTCAATAAACAGAAAAAAGAAAAGAATTTGAAACAAAGGGATAACTGAACTTTAAGAAAGAATTTTTGAAAACAAGTTGCAGGATGTCAACAAGCAAAATCAGATTAAGAATCAGATGAGGAATTCTTCAAACTCGAGACACGGAAAGTAATTTATTTCCTAAACAAAAAATATTTTTCAGGAAGTTTCCAGAATGAAAGTAATTACATTTCTGAAAACATAATTAAAAAATATTTCATATTTTCGAAGTGATTTAAATTAAAATAGAAGCCTTTTATACCTTTGAGTTTAAGAGACGATGGAAATAAAAAGGAAGATATTATTTTTTAATGAATTTAAATCAATATCATGTTTTAATTCTACATTAATTGTAAACCTCCAGTACCACTAGCATGCAAAAACCTGTAACAACTTCTAGATACATTTCTTAAAAATTATAAAAAAATGTCGTCAAATATACTGTATACTGTATTAAAATATTTAGATGACACATGTAAGGTATCTTACAAATTATGACCATTTATGCAAAAGATACATGTAGAAAACATTTTTATTTCTACGTATTTGATAGTGATCAAAATAAGAACAAATATGCAATAAAATATTAAAAACATTATTCAAATTACGCGTAAGTATCCTAAAAAGACCATAAATTGCTTTTATGGGCGTTTTAAGAAACATTCACAATAATTATAACTTTTTGAGTGTTTTGATAGAAAAAATAGTAAGCATGTGCGAAATCTATAACGCAGTCTTTTTTGGTGTGTCTCTAAAAATATAACATAAAATTTATTTATTTTTCAGTATTACCTTCATCAGAAGGTCGCGTGTTCATATCACGTCCGGGTCACCACTTGTACTGTCCACTAGTTAATAATGCAAATGACCAACTCAACGGTTATAAACAACAACATCTTTATTCACGTAAACAAAAGCGACGTCGGTATCTAAACAAAACAAGGAATGATTCTAAACTGAAAACTGAATTACTGCACAACTGCGCATGTATTTGTAGTCACATTAAACTCGATCTCGTCAGTTCACTACTCTGTCTGAAGTCTTGACCGCAGCGCCACAACTGTTTATCCAATGCTTCTCGTGGAGAGAGAGTAAACTATGGTCGGGTTTACTGAACTGAAATCCGCCACTACTTTTTGAAGGAAAGGGAGAAGCAACTATTGAAAGAAAAAGGGAATTTCTTATCCAAGTTGACGTAAAAGTTTAAATAAGAAAAAGATCTGTAAATGATGAACTGCTGCCTGAGTTCACTTATTACAGAAGATATGGTAGTGTCCATCTAACTCTTTAATCCCGAGGCGACCTTTCAAAACTAGTACCTTTAAAACCAAGAATTTTTGAGAGGAAGCGACATAAATTGGACTCTCCGAACCTGGATGGTGATTTACCACCCCACCCCCTGCTATAACCTTCCCTTAAGGCGCACGGAAATGGACTGCAGTTTGCAAGGATAATTGGATCTCCCCTACACCGCTTATCTCCTAAGCAGAACCTCTCTTCCCCTAATAAGAAGCCAACCGCCTCAAACCGGCCTTCGCCGCTGTTAAGGGGAAATGTTTAGACCACCCGAGACCGCTTCGCTCGGGTTAAGAGGGTTAAGACAAGACAAAATTAATAAGTAAAATGGAAAATGTATATAAATTCTTCTTCTTTTCTATTTCATTTTAGTTATTCTATACATCATACATGATCACAAATATTTTAATTTATGGACACCCTGCGTATTATTATTTTAGCATGGTTTACGAAATGTATATGTTGATGATTTAATTAGACTAAAATGAATTAAAACTCCTAAATCAAGTTTGTACATTTGGGAATGAAATCAAAAAAGCGTTTACCTGAATAAATTTTTGAAAAAATTATAAAAAAAATACTTTGATTCATATACATGAGAATAAAACACTTGCAATAAATTACTAAATTAGAATCAAAGATCAGGAATATTCCATTTCAAATTCCCCAAGGCGCTTTCTTTTACACTTACCGACAATTCAAATAAAATCTGTCAGATGATTATTTATTGGACACCCTGCGTATTATTATTTTAACAAGGTTTACTAAATGTATATGATGCTGATTTAATTAGACTGAAATGAATTAAAACTCCTAAAATCAAGTTTGTACAGTTGGGAATGAAATCAAAAAAGCGTTTACCTGAATAAATTTTTGTAAAAATGATAAAAAAATAGTTTGATTCATATACATGAGAATAAAACACTTGCAATAAATTAATAAATTAGAAACAAAAATGAGGAATATTTCATTTTCAATTCCCCAAGGCGCTTTCTTTTACACTTACCTGACAATTCAAATAAAGCTTGTCAGATGATTATTTATAATTCGGAAAAAGAAATGCAACATAATGCTAATTATCAATTATTATTTTGTTCTTTCAAAGCACTAACAGTATTCGACTTATTATAAAAATGAAACTTCTCGTTTCTTTTTAGTTAAGAAATTGGACATTTTTTTATTCAGTTCCTTTCCTTTCAATAATTTGATGAAAAATAGTTAAAACTGAGACAAATTTACATATTTAAAATACAGAAGTAATTTTTAATATGGTCCAGACAACATTTGTTAAATTTTCTTACTTATTTCAATCACAAAAATTGTTTATATTGTATAAGTGCAAATGATTTTAACTCCAAGCGAAATATCTTTCAATATATTTATAAGGAATGTCAAACAATATTTCAAGGTGACTTAACTAAATATTTTATTTCAACTTGAGCCTTACTATCTAGAATTTTTTATTAAAGGCTTAAAGAAGTTGAGAGTATATAAACTCTTAAAATGAAAATATAACTCTATATTATTTATCATTTCTGTATGGTATCATGTCGGTTTTATTCTCATAAAAAAATAATAACCATAACATTTTTAAAAGCGAAAAGAAATAGAAACTGAGAAAATGTCTCAACAATTCTTGAGAGACTGGAAAAAAAAATACGAAGAAACGAAAATTGAGAAAGAAACTGTAGCGAATTGAATGAGAAAGGAATAAAAAAAAATGTAAAAAAGGTGACATTATTCGAATTTCCGCTTTATCTTTGAAAAACGGTTTCGAGAAAGAACGAGAGTGTGAAAAAAATGATATAGATATATATTGTGAGGAAACAGAAATAAATACCGAATGATAACTTTGAACACGCATCGAAAGATTTGAAACAATTCCTTTTCTTTTGAGTCAAGCTTTGAAAAAGTCTATTTTCACTTTTACCCTGCAGAACAAGCGTTTTTCTTCACGTTTTTGTTTTTTAAAGCTACGGGTCAGGTTAAGCCCCTTCGCCCTTGCCTGGATTTACGGCTCGGTCTTACAAAATTTGCGCCGTGACACCTAAGCCTGATTGATGAATAGACTTGATCTCTTCACTTATTACGTGTCTGTTCAGAGGTTTTTCGTAACCTTCAGATGCATAGACTGCGTAACGTTAAAGTAGATCCATCATGAGATGGCTATAGATAAAGTGCCTCTTGGTGTCCTCGAAACACACTTTATTTTGTACCTAAATGGTTTTCTTCGTCACAGATACGTCGAGGCATTCACCAGTTATATATTTTATCAGAAGATGCACGAAAAGCACTTCATGTTAAAGGCTGTGCTGTTTGCATACAGCTACTGAAGAGATACTTAGCATTTTAAGGAATTTTATTCACTCTAAATAACTGTTTGAAAGCACTGCTAAGAAATTTTGACACCTAAGCTTGATGTCTTCACTTATTACGTGTCGGTTCAGAGGTTTTTCTTACCCTTCAGATGCATAGACTGCGTAACGTTAAAGTAGATCTATAATGAGATGGCTGTAGATAAAGTGCCTCTTGGTGTCATCGAAACACGCTTTATTTTGTACCTAAACGGTTTTCTTCGTAGATACGTCGAGGCATTCACCAGTTATATATTTTATCAGAAGATGCACGAAAAACACTTCATGTTAAAGGCTGCACTATTTACATACAGCTACTGAAGTGTTACAAAACATTTTAACCCTTCAGCACAAGTACCTATTTTTGGAACATTGGCACACGCGCGAGGTCATTTTGACCACAAATTTTTACAAACTTACTCTTTATTTTATTGGCTATTTGTACAAAAATAAAATATGGTTAAAGTATAAGAACATTTTTTCGTAAAAAGAACTTGCATTTAAAACAAAAATGCGATTTTTAATAAGGAAAAAGAAATTTGAAGTTATGTCCTTTTTCACACCTTTTCTGTATTCTTTTCTTCTCCGCCGCGCACGTTCGTACTCTTCTATAGCAACAACGTTAACCCTGTGAGCCCTATCCCGCCTCAAACCGCCCTTTCGACAGAAGCCGGACTCAGGCGGTTTCGGGCGCCTTGGTGAATTTTTTTTAGGAAAAATATAGTTCCTTTCTTTGTTGACAATTGATCGGGCAACCATAGATGGTGACATCCTGGAATTTATATAAAGAACGTAACGATTGCATTCTGTTTTCGTGATCGAAAATTCACTCCAAGTTTTGAGGCACTTGAATTCGAAAGAGTTAAATTAACCTGAAACGTTAGCACATGCACGGGTCAATTTGACCCCAATGCACTCAGTAAAAAGTGAGAACCCCCGTTTCACCGGTTTTGGCCCCTTATGAAGGTACAGCAAGTAACAGGGGCAAGTGTTTAGAAATTCCTAAAATGTTTTAACAAAAGAGAAAGGGTGGGATCAAAAAGACCCCGTGCGTGTGCTGAAGGGTTGAGGAATTTTACTTACTCTAAATAACCGTTTGAAAGCACTGCTAAGAAATTTTACAAATTGCTGTGAATTAAATGTTATAGGTTGTATGCGTGGATGTTGTGAAAGGTTTTCGTGATACTGATATATGAGTGCAACTACACCCTATTAGCACAAGCTGCTCTATAATATTGCTACATTATCTTCACGATATTGTGCTACATTCAGAATATCCAGTAAGATCATGAAGATGTCGTACATTATCTTGTGCTAATAGGGTGATACGAATGTATTTTTGGATTATTTCTACTTGAATGAATATACTTGATTAAAGGAAAGCACAAGACATTTTGTGTTCTTTATATTAGTGTTGGGCATTAAATGTCGATTTAAATCAATTAGAAATGCAATTGGGCATCAAATGCGTCATTTTATATTGAATTTTGTCACTAATTTAAAGTAAAATATCTAATATCAGCTTAAAATAAGGTTTTCTGGTTTGAAAGTTTCACAGATCTTATAATGTTACCAAGCAATTTTGAAGAGACCGCCTACATTTAACAAAAATCATGATAATAATACATAATAATAAATTTATTTGAAAACTGTGATAATTATTTTTGATTGCCTAAACTGAATTATGTGAATTTTGAAAATCGTCACCAAAATTTAGTAAGATGGTAATATTTTATACATTGACGAAAACCGTCCGAGCCTTTATTATACAGAACAAAATTATACAACATTCCCCTCCCAAATAATAGTAAAATCAAATGTTACGAGACAAAAATTCATTTTAAATTTCAAGATAAACATTGTATTCCAGATTTAGTAAAAGTAAATATTTTAAAATTTTCTGACATTGTTGCAACATCCTACCCTGATTATCACAAAAGAAATTACGCTGAATAAGTTTGAGATGACTTTTAAAATAAAATTATGTTATGGAACATTGCGCAAATATTGTATTCTTTTTGAAAAAATTGCAGTAATCTTTGTTAGATTGTTTCCAAAACTTAGAATTTTGAACGCATTTCTTTTAAGTAATTCAACCTTATTATTGACAATTTAGTAATGCAAGTGTAAACTTTGAAAGTAAATCAAAACATTTTAAACACACACAACAATGCGTATCGAAAATTTAAACACATTTCATAAATTTCCTTCTTTTAGCACGTGTTATTTCGAAAACAGTGCAAATCTTTCTAGTTGAAATCGTTTTCAAACATTGTTGTTTATTTACCGATTTGAAATAATTGGAATTTAGGATCTGTTAAGAATTACTATTTAACTACCATCGTTATATTCTTTGAGATTTTTTAGCTTCTTTAGCATAATTATTACACATGAATAAAATTGAATAAAACACTAAATCATTAACTGTGTTGTTTAATTTAATATATTTATTTCTGTTGATTATCTTAAATTCGCAATAAAACCTTTAGCTTCATATTCTATGCATCATTAAATAATATTTTAGAAAGAATAAGACTTATAATGAAAAGCATTACCTTATTAACATTTACTTAAAATTTTGGCATGAAACTCTTTCTTATAAAATTCTAATTATACTCACAGTGTTATTTTAATATTTCACAGCATAGACCGTGATAATTCTTCCGAAAGTAAATTGGATTTTAATCGTATAACGCTAAGAATTCACAAATGGCCACTGAAGCCAAATCTTCGTTTGAACAGGAATATAAGAATCATTTTAACCATTGAGAAAAGATACCTCGTTTAAAACACTTGTTCCTCGTATACAGTGCATTGGAACGATAGCAACCAGACTTTAATGCACAGTAAAAATAAGAAAAGAAATTTCTGATAAACTGAAAAGCTAAAACTGTGTATTTACATGTGTGCCACTGAAGACAAATCTTCGTTTGAACAGGAATATAAGAATCATTTCAACCATTCTGGAATGATACCTCGTTTAAAACACTTGTTCTTCGTATATAGTGCATTGGAACGATAGAAACCAGACTATTAAGGTACACTAAAATATGAAAAAAATTCAGATAAATTAAATGACTAAAACTGACTCTATTTAATGTCTGCCACTGAAGACAAATCTTCGTTTGAACAGTAGATATAAGAATCGTTTCAACCATTCTGCAATGATACCTCGTTTAAAACACTTGTTCTTCGTATATTGCATTGTAACTATAGAAATCAGACTATTAAGGCACACTAAAAATATGAAAAGAAATTCTGATAAAAATTCTGACTCTATTTATATGTGTGCGCTTTATACGCCTGTTGAAACTGATACATTTTTGTCAGAATTGAAGATATTCTACTATTTTAGGGTTAAAACATTATGCTGCCCATTTGTCTATAATATTGTTAAATTATATTAAACGTCATTATGCATTTTATATTATATTAACTATATATATAAGTTCTATATGAATTCAAGCTTCCCGGGCAAACGGGAATGATTAATTGTTACCACTCAATGATTGAAGTTGGCTGCAGTATATATTCTCTCAGGAATCAGAAATCAATGCGAAATCCAACGCCTGTTGAAACTGATACATTTTTGTCAGAATTGACGGAATTCTTCGAATTTAGAGTTAAAACATTATGTCGCGCATTTGTCTATTTTATGGTTAATTTATATTAAAAGCCATTATGCAGTTTATATTATATTAACTATATATAAGTGTTATATGAATTCAAGCTTCCCGAGCAAACGGGTATTATTAATTGTTACCACTCAGTGGTTGAAGTTGGCTGCAGCACTCTCTGGGGAATCAGAAATCAATGCGAAATCCAACGCCTGTTGAAACTGATAC
Source organism: Araneus ventricosus (assembly GCA_013235015.1). Lineage (NCBI taxonomy): Eukaryota > Metazoa > Arthropoda > Arachnida > Araneae > Araneidae > Araneus > Araneus ventricosus. The sequence goes on from BGPR01015303.1 coordinate 25,451, forward strand.
ACTTTCGTCAGAATTTACAAAATCTTTCGATTTAAGGGTTAAAACAATATTGTGTGCATTTGTCTATCCTATGGTTGAATTATTTTAAACACCATTGTGCAGTTTATATTATATTAACTATATATAAGGGCTGTGTGAATTCAAGCTTACCGAGCAAACGGGAAGGATTAGTTTTTACCACTCAGTGAGTGAAGTTGGCTTCAACACTCTCTCAGGAATCAGAAATCAATGCGAAATCAAACGCCTGTTAAAATTGATACATTTTCGTCAGAATTGACGGAATTCTTCGATTGTAGGGTTAAAATATTATGTTGCGCATTTGTCTATTTTATGGTTAATTTATATTAAACGCCATTATGCAGTTTATATTATATTGACTATATATAAGGGCTGTATAAATTCAAGCTTCCGGGCAAACGGGAATGATTAATTGTTACCACTCAATGATTGAAGTTGGCTGCAGCACTTTCTCAGGAATCAGAAATCAATGCGAAATCCATTAAGATACTGTTATCAGCTTCACGTGAAGTGAGGAGGAATGGATGACCATTAGGTCCGTCGAACTGGCCAATATCCCTCGGAAAACAATACTGAGTCGCATTTGTGTGAGGTACCTTTGTTGGCGAGAGCCATTTCCTCTGATTTCTATGTGTGATGTCAGGAGTCGACCTGTAAACAATGACATAGCGCCAGATTTAATAATTTTCCTTTTTAGTTTTACACTTAATGATCTCATGATATACATTTCATTTTGCGACGCTAAATATATTTCTTAGCTGGGTTAACTAGCGGAAAAAATAATATTTAAGGTATCCGACTGGTTTATAATCGTCGTTTTTGATGAAATTATCAAAAAAATTTTATGACTTAAATTTGTAGCCTGTAGCTTTCTAAAACAGTCTCACTTTTTACTCTACGTGAATTAAAAATGGAGTTACAGCTGTTTTATTACCGATCTGTAAGCGTTATTTTAAGTTGCATGAAAACTTTAAATGTGTTTTCTGAGAAATGATATTTTTGAGGAAAACTGCCGACCGTAACAATGATTTCTCAAACCGTTATTCAAGTATTGACATGAAATTTTCTGAGATTGTTTTCTGTAATAGGCTTGATGTTTTCCTCTAAAAACTAAGGTCAATTTTAAAATCAAGTAATATTTTTAAGTGTTTAAATATAAACGAAAAGCATTTTTTATGGAAAATTACCAGTTTAGTAACTATGTTCAGATATATCTCAAAACTATTTTGAAGTACAAGAAATATTTTAGAGAATAACACAGATGACTGTCATAAAAATGTACTCCTACAAGGATTTATGTATATTTAGAATATGATTTTGTCTGTCGCTGTTAGCGTAAGGCAAATATTTTAGTCATTTTTCTTCAAATTTCTCAGTTTTTTTTAAAAAAATATTATTCTGAAAGCTTAATTTTACAATATTTTCATAGTTTTAAAACATATGCAGTTGAAAAATAACATTAAAACATATATATATATATATATATATATATATATATAAGTTATTTTTCAAAAAAATGTCTCCGAACACAGTCGGATACCTTAAACGTAGAACTATTAACCTAATGAGAGCATTTGAAATGTAAAAAAAGGTTTGCAAAACCAAAATGTAAATAAGTTAAAATTCGTTTTTATAAATATTTGTACTAAAACCACATTGTCGGCTTTGTGAGAAAGTTCAGCTTCCTGAATTGTGTTTTTCGTTAAAAATTTAATGAATTAAAACTGTTAAAAATTCGAATTAAAAATAAAATAGTTAATCCGAAATAAAACATTGAGAAAATAAACAAAGCTTTGAGGAAACCCTTCACTTGGAGGGTACACAACCTAAAGGAACCGGGAAACTAGGACGATTTGTGCATTACTTATAATATTAATAGTTCAATTCAGTAAAACTATGTTGCCTGAATTTTAAAAAAGTTTCATTCCACAATTGGACTCAGTTGTGCAATTAGGATCTAATTAACATTTTTTTTGGATTTAAGGATTACTGTCCTAAATTTTACTTCAGAATCATAAATTTTGACGTAAAACCGAACTGCCTTCGGATCTTCACAATTTACATAACACACTAGTCATAATGCCATAATTAATCTTGCAGCAATGTGGCATTTAACTTTTTTCGATAACATTTTTTTAAAATGGTTATATATCAAAATGGGAGCATTGAGTTTGTTCTTGATACTACGTTTCATTGCGTAACTACATTAACTTGGAAATATTCGAAAACTGGTAATTCTAACAATAGCTGAATATTAATATTTAATTTTTTTATTAAATTTAGATGAAAATGCAGATTGAAATGTTAGATGTAAATAATTTAAACAAGGTTTTTAAATTTTATATAACTGTATACGTAGTAATCGACTTTTCGACTAAGTGTCACGAAGTCAATAACATTTTCAGCTTAAATGTCTTTCGTTGAATTAAATGAAATAAGTGATAATAACGTAGTGAAATTAGACTTTCAACGAAATTGATCTTATTTAAATATTTAGTTGTTAGTTTTATAGGAAAAGGGACACTTAAATAATATCATCAGAGAAGGGAAAGACATCAGTAAAACTAATTATATCTGTGAGAATAAGATATATGTGACGATTATGTCTCGTATGTGGGACATGTCACATATATGTGACGATTGGTAGTGGATGACTTAAAGCCGACTGCTTGTTTAAAAATTGGATGCAGAGATGCTGGAATTTCGACTTCATGTCTCACTCCGAATAAAAATTGAGAGTAAATCATAAAATCATTTATGTAAAAACGTGCATTCCTTAAAAGCAGTCACTATTTAATTAGCCATCATCCTTTTAAAACAAATTGAATGATGTCTGAAATCTCTTCATATTTCAGATCTGTAGATCTGAATTATTTTCTTCCCAAAATAGAGAATATAACATGTCATGTGCAATTCAAAATAATTGTGGAACCAATAGCACATAGATAAAAATAAGGAATGAGGATTTTTTTTTATTCATTTTCATTTGTATGCTTAGTAAATTTATCGTTAAACAATAACAAACAACTGTTAAAAAAATTTGCATTCAATTTTTTATTCATGATTTTTGCTTTGGAAGTTGAATTTTCTTGAAATCAAAACACAGATTCATAATAAACTCATTATTTCCACTTTATATATATATATATATTTCTATTTAGTATTTTTTATTTTTCTATTTAAATAATTAATGAAGATTTTTTAAATTCATTTTCATTTGCATGCTTAATAAATTTATTGTTCAACAATAACAGTCCACTGTTAAAAAAATTTCGCACTCAATTTTTTATTCATGATTTCTGCTTTGGAAGTTGAGTTTTCTTGAAATCAAAACATAGATTCATAATAAATTCATTATTTCCGCTATTTATATTTCTTTCTATTCCAGAGTCATCTTGCTCTTGCATGAACAAAAAAATTATCCCGTTTTAAACTGTGGAAAATAATCTTAATGAGTAAATGATGCTCCATTTCTCTTCAGATTAACAAAAGAATGTTTTAATTTTTCTAAATTTCAAGATGAAGAAAGTTTGTTTTCAAACGAAAGTTCTACCATTTAAACTACCATTAATTCAATCTCAATGAATGGGCAGCTGTGAATTGGTTTTTGATATTTTCATGCCATCATTAGTTGTGAAGAGAAGCTATTTTGAAGTTTTCATGACTTAAACAAATGATGCGTAATTGATTCATTTTAAATTTAAAAAATAATTAAGAAAGTTTATTTTTTAAAACAAGAAGTAGGAAGCTTCCCTTATTTTAAAAATTAAGAAAGAAGACATAAACATTTCAATGCTATTTTATGCTCGATTGGAGTATTATTTAAATTTATAAAATCTTAAAATATCCTTATAATGTCAAATTAGAAACATTATCATTGCTATTGATTTGAAAAATAAACTAACTACCAAACATTTCCCTTATTTTAAAAATTAGGAAAGAAGACATAAACATTTTATGGATTTCAAGGTAATTTCATGCTCGATTTGAATATTATTTAATTTTTTAAAATTTATATCGTCTTAAAATATCCTTATAATGTCAAATTACAAACATTATCATTGCTATTGATTTGAAAAATAAACTAACCCCTAAACATTTCCCTTATTTTAAAAATTAAGAAAGAAGATGTAAACATTTTATGGATTTCAATGCAATTTTATGCTCGTTTTGAATATTATTTAAATTTATAACGGCTTGAAATATCCTTATAATGTCAACTTAGAAACATTATGATTGCTATTGATTTAAAAAATAAACTAACCCCTAAACATTTCCCTTATTTTAAAAATTAAGAAAGAAGACATAAACATTTTATGGATTTCAATGCAATTTATGCTAGATTTGAATAGTATTTAAATTTTAAATGCCTTAAAATTCCCTTATAATGTCAAATTAGAAACTTTATCATTGCTATTGATTTGAAAAATAAACTAACCACCAAACATTCCAGTTATTTGTATGACTAAACTTTTTATAAGCTACATACTTTCTTTAAATCCTTTCTGTGAAAATTTTAATCCGTTCAGTTCTTTGAATGGTAGTTAAGAAATTGTAATGTATCGATTCTCATTTTGGAGATTCATGAATCTACCCTCTCGTTCTAAATGAAATATTCATACATCCATGTGTAAGTGCGTCCTTGTCTTTTTCGGGCTTTGATTAGAAGATAAGCAATGGCGGCGTGCGAAATTACACTTATGTCTTGATTTTAAACTAGATCAGTCATAATATTTATTTATTTATTTATTTACAACCCGCCCCTGCCCAGCCTACCCAAGAGGATGAAAGGCCTTCCACAGGCCGGAGGATAAACATAAAACAAAAGAAATGAACTACATTAAAAAAGAATTTTCTATGAACCCCAAGGGGTGATCAGAACAATTTAAAAATCACCGTTTACAACAATAACTCAAAAAAAGGATAAAGAGCAAAAACACAAATCACAAGAAGATTAAGAGCAAAAATACAAAATGAAAAGAGCAAAAACAATAAAAGCTTCGCATTAAAAACACAAAACACTAAAGGATTAGGAGCAACAACACAAAAAGAAAAACCCAAAGAGCAAAAACACAAAAAAGCTTAACATCAAAAAACACAAAACACAAAAAGATTAAGAGCAGAAACACAAAACGCAAAAACTCAAAGAACTAAAACGCAAAAAGTTAAACATTTAGAACACAAAACACATACAAAAATTAAGATAACCAAATTAAAATCAATAGCATTTAAAACCAAACAGTTACAGACAAAAATCGAGAGACAATAAGCATTACAGAAACTTCACAAAAGCACAGAAGCACACAAGAGATCTAACAAAAACTTTACAGTGGACAAGATAACAATTTAAAAGAAAACAAAACAATTCTTAAAGAAGATAATAAAATGTAGATCAAAATATTGCCTCCTCCTTTATCAAGTTAATCCCTCAAGTGTATATAGTATTTTCTATACCGCCGAAACAACTTCTGCGTTACTACTTTTTTAATAATTTTTATCTGTTGCCAGGTATTTAGTCAAGATCTTAGAAGATCCAAAATATTATTAAGAATTCTTAATATTTTCATTTGTGGACAGAATTCCAAACAATAAGTCTTCTTAACATATTTTTGGTGGGAAAAGAGAAAACACGTGCTTCGCATACTATCACTAGTGTGTGGAAGTCGACAAAAGACGGTTTTTTCAACGCAGAAGTGGGAAGCGGGAAATGTGTAGAAATGGGTATTCAAAGAAGTAAATTGTAATAAATGTGTACTCCAGCCTTCAATAAATTCACTTTTTTTCGCACTAGTTTATTAATTCTACTGTATGCAATTAAATACGAGCTTTATACACATGTACAATTGCAATTCAGGTTTAAGATTACTCATAATTACTAACTCGGAGTTTACCTCGAGAACTCCTACAAAAACGTGCATTCTCTGTGCAGAGACCCAATACCATTTATGGCGTCTACCACCTCGCTCCCGCGATGCGGTTTCTTCCACTCTTCACTGTACATCCTTTCGGTTGAGAGCCGGAACAGTTACCTGGAGGTTAGTGGCATGGCAGAAATATTGCTCATCATCTACACTGAAGAGCCAAAACATTATGACCACCTACTCAATAACGCGTTGCGCCTCCTTTGGCCTTCAAAACAACTGCAATTCGCCGGGCATAGATGCCAAAAGTTTTTGGTACATGACTGGAGACAGGTTGTACCAAATGTCTAAGCAGCGATCACGCAAAGTCGAGATATTCGGACATGGTGGTGTTTGAGTGCTGAGCTGCCGCTCCATGACATCCCAAATGTGCTCCATCGGATTAAGATCCAGCGAGTTAGGACATTAAGTGGAATTCTTCAGTATGCTCCTCGAACCACTCCAACACAATCCGAGTCTTGTGACATGGGGCGTTGTCCTGCTGGAAGATTCCATTTCCAGTTGGGAAGACAAACGCCATGTAAGGGTGCAACTGATCCGCTATGATGTTCAGATAGTTCGCAGCTTTCATGGTCTGTTCTACCACAACTACGGGTCCCAGAGCCGCCCATGAGAACGTCCCCCAAAGCATAATACCGCCATCACCAGCCTGTGTATGACCTGCTGTACAAGACGGGAGCAAATGTTCGCCTGGAAGACGGCTTACCCTGACACGACCATGGACGTGATGAATTATAGATCGGGATTAATCCGACCAGGCAACTCTCTTCCACTCATCCATGGTCAAGTCTCGATGTTCTCGGGTCCACTGTAGGCGTAGTTGACGATGACGCTTGATCAACGGAGGCACACGAGTGTGACGTCTGCTGCACAGTCCCATATCCAACAGTGTCCGCTGAAATGTGTGTTCCGAAACACTTGCGCTTGGACCTGCATTGTATTGCGCTGTCAGCTGAGCCACTGTCTGGCGCCGATTTTGCTAAACCAAGCGGGAGATTCTCCGACGTCCTTTTTCTTTGATGACGCGTGGACGACCAACGCTTTGGCGTCTACTGCTGGTATCACCGTAATTTATCCACTTTGCATGAATACTGACAAAAGCATAACATGAACAACCTACCATTCGTGCAGTTTCGGTTATACTCGTTCCGAGTCTTCGGGCCATTGCGATCTGCCCTTTATCAAATTCGCTTAGATCAGCAGCCTTTCCCATCACTCGCAAAAGTAAGTGCAAGAATTATTACATACCTTCTCCAGCAGCAGTTATTTACCATTCTCACTTAACCACGTGCCCTCCACGTCATCCAGACGAGTTCATAGAAAAATGTGGGGATGGTCATACTGTTTAGGCTTGTTAGTGTATTTTTAGATGTTGTACCCTGTAGGTACCTGTCCATTCGTGGAGTGATAATCAGAAAGGAGATCAAGTAAATTTGATTTTCCTTTTGTGTCTTCAGAAATGTCGTAATAACACTTTCGTCAAGACATATTTAAAAAAATATGGGTATAAATATGTTGTGAAAAAAATATGATTAAATTTACTCTAATGTAAACCAGTAGTGTTTCAGAATTTCGAATTTAACTTGGAATATTTTCTTTGTATTGAAAATAAAATAAATAATGAAACTGTTGCATAATTTCATTAAAGAATTTACTATGAGATTAGTAACTGAAAGTTTTATTTAAAAATAAGAAACAATTCAGTAATCATACCTATTTTTCGCCCGCAAACAATGCGATATTGTTCATCTCGTTCAGAGATATTCCTAGAGATTACCCAAAAGCTGCCCTATTAGCACAAGATATTGTACGATATCCTCAGGATGTTATTCGATATTCTGAATACCGCACAATATCGTGAGGATATTGTAGCAATATTGTACAGCATCCTGTGCTAATAGGGTGACTATAACCATAAGACGAAATTCTTATGTACCTACAAACTTCCAAAACTATATTTACTGTAACAGAAGATACCATTCCTATATTCATATAACAATATTACCGAAAACATTATCAGAGTTTTCAAAAACAAACGTTGAATTTAGATTGCAATTTGCTTACAAGATCTACAATGAATTATCGTTTTGCTAGATAACTGGGTTCCAAAGCTATCAAGAAGAGTCATCTTAGTATATATAAATGTGATAAATTACTTTTAAGACTAAGAAACAAGAATTCAACTCTATAGTTACATTCCTACTTCTAATCTTTTCAGAACTGATGCTTTTATCAGATAGATTCTCTAGGTTCACCGCATTACAGTCATTGTTAACTCTTTCGATACGAGAACGTCCCAAACGTCCCTTTAAGTTCAAGACGACGGCCGTCCGAAGCGTTCAAATATCACTGCGAAATTCCCACCCCCTTTCGCTAATAGTGATTGATTTCAACCCCTCAGCGCGCGCTCTCTTCGTTAGAGTGGTTCGCCCAGAGGGGTTAGTTTAAAAAAGGGGTGGGGAATGAGGGTGGGAAATTTGCAGGGATATTTGAACGCTTCGGACGGCCGTCGTCTTGAACTTAAAGGGACG
>BGPR01015304.1:10525-27088 GCA_013235015.1 Araneus ventricosus
ACTCTCCCGGCGTCTTCTTGCATTAAATCAGGGATCTCCAATTAAAACCGACTTCGCAGCTCTTAAACGAATCTAATAGAGAAGATCTAGCGAGGAACTGCAAATTATAACACCTCGCAAGTGTTCGATAAAATCCGAGTCATTCATCTCCCATATCGGAATGTGCGGTGTGTGTGTATGTGTCGCGAGTCCGTAAATTGTTGGAGAGGGCTGTTTATATATGTAAGGACAGACTCCTAATTAAGTGCCGGGAATTGCAGATTGTTGAGGGAGAGGAGACATTGAAGATCGATTATGAGGAGAGAGCGTTTGAGATTTGAGACTTATCAATAGTTCTGCACACACACTTTCCGATCTGAGATTTGGGGTTGGAACTTGGTGTTCTGGCATTACAGAAGATTCCGGCTGGAGTTGAATGACATTTGAAGTAAATTAAATAAGTGTCATGATTTGCAGAGTTATTGTAATCGCATCAGTAGATGAAAATCAATGTGTGTTAGTTTGTGGTGGTGGGAAAAATAGAGTGTGAGTGTCGATTAAAAAATTCTGGATAACATGAAGACCTTTTCCACTGATGATTACTAGATAAATGTAATTACAGAAATTCCCCACGTTAATCTACAACAGTAGAATTGTTAAATCATGAATTTCTTTTTCTATTACTGTTTTTTTAATTCTTTAATCTTAAAGCATAGCTGGATTTGTATGCTTCGAATCTCCAAAAAACATAAACAGCTTTAAATAGTATTAGAATCATACCACACATATCTATAAACCACTTTTGTTTCGAACTCCATACATGTTCACGCGTTCCAGGAATAGTATTTAGCAAAGTTTAACAAGTGATGATTTCTTATAAATAATCACTGAATAAAATATAATTGTAGGTTTTCTGTAACATTTGATATCTTATTCATCACTTTCAGGATACTTCCTAATTTTATATCTTCTCGACTTTGTTGCCGGAGGGTTAAGATTTCGAGAATCATATCTACCGAACATCCGTTCCCAGATAGCACGCAAGTTTGATTTTGACTTGATATTGCCTTGTCATGGCAAATTTGACGCGTCAAACTTGAAACGAATTTGCCACAAGTTCGATGTGACAACTAGCGCCACCTCTTTGCAATGCAAATTTGCCACAAGTTCGATGTGACAACTAGCGCCACCTCTTTGCAATGCAAATTTGCCACAAGTTCGACGTGACAAACTATAGCGCCACCTTATTTGCAATAAGCTTGCCACAAGTTCGACATGACAAACCTAGTCCTTGCAATGCAAAAGAGATAATTTCTCTCTCTCTCTCTGTTTTAAAAAACATCGGATTTTTAATAACATCTCCTAGACCGTTCTTCTTTTTATTAATTCAATAAATCAATGATAATTTGTAAAAAAACTAACTTTTTTATAAAAAAAAATTTTGAAACATTTTCCACCTTCTTACTAAATCACTCGCACTTTAAGGAAAACTATATCGCCTTTTTCTTAATATTTAAATTTTAACGTTTATAAACAAAATTAAACCGAAAAAACAGTCAATGTTTGTTGAAAAATAAACTTATACATTTTGTCCCATTTTAAAGTAATTACTTTTGAACTCTAATTTCATAATTTATTCTAGTAGCAAAACGTAGTTATTAGCGAAAATCGCTCTCTCTCTCTTTGATTTCAAATCATATTCTCAACACAAAATTTTGAAAATTAACGAAATCAAGAATAGAGTTTAAAATAAATAGAGTTCTATTCCGAGGTCGCGTTTCGTACTCTGTTTTTGCTATAATTTGCAATGAGTTTGCACGGCAAGCTTGCTGCAAGTTCGTTCCATAGTGACTTCGAAGCTTTCGTTAACTTGCTGCAAGCTTGCACTCTTGTCATGACAAATTTGTGACAAGCTTGCACTCTTGTCATGACAAATTTGTGGCAAGCTTGCTGCAAACTAAAATTGCTATCTGGGTTGTGTATGTGGTCCTGATGTACAGGGTGATTATAATTAAAGTTTCACTTTCAGAAGGCTGTGAATAAAGAAACACTGGTCAGAATGACCTGATATTTCATCTGAGTATACTTGAAGCAATGGGAATTTGTTTTACGAAAGAAAAAAAATAGTTCAAAAGTTGACCGATAGATGGCGCTGTATTCTTGATAAGATGCTGAAAAACGATTGCTTTAAAATATATGCTAATTTTAAGATGCTAATTAAAAGATGTGACATGTTATTGTGGCACTCTTTGTTCAAAGCTCATGCACCACGACAAGGTGGTGCCACAGCGGATAGGAAAAAATCGGTAAAGTTCAGGAAATTCCCCTTGCACTGTACGCTCCCAAAGCACTGCTTGATGCTTCCTGCAATGCTGTAGCCACATCCTCCACTGACGTCGAAGCAATTTTTTTTCTCCCTCTGCACATTTCATGCCAAATGAACCCAACTCTTCGAATTTATCAATCATTTTCTTCAGATCGAATGCAGTGTTCGACAGAGCCGCTTCTTAAACCCTTTAATGTCCGGAATTTCTTCTATGCAATTGCCGAACATTCACCGTTCTTGTGAAAAAACTTAACAAGCAGAGCCTGATCCTTCAATTATAGAGCCATGACTACCTTCTCAGACGCAGAATAACAGGAACTGCATGTTCCCCGCCTTTTTATCACAAGTGTAATGTGCGGTGCGCCTGTCACGTCTTTTAATTAGCATCTTAAAATTAGCATATCTTTTAAAGCAATCGTTTTTCAGCATCTTATCACATTCACAGCGCTATCTATCGGTCACTTTGGAACTTTTCTTTCTTTCGCAAAACAAATTCCCATTTCTTCACGTATAATCAGATGAAATATTAGGTAATTCTGACCAGTAGTTCTTTTATTACTGCCTTTTGAAAGTGCAACTTTAATTATAATCACCCTGTATATTAAATAAGAGTACGGAGGGTTAACGTTACCTAGTTGGTGTAACCTGGAAGTCTAAAGATGGTTGGGACTCAAGAAACGTCTTCGGCATCTGATCATGGTTAAATATATATAAGGTCCATCGCAAAACAGTCCTGGTGTTGCTTCAGAACGAAGAGTTGGTAAAAATCAATTAAAGTTAAGCTAATCTTATATCGGGCATTGCTGGCCTACTGATTAAGTTTCGGATTTAGTATCAGAAAGTCGCGGTTTGAAGACTTCATTTCACAAAGTACATGGAAATCTGGTACACGCTAATCCCGTCGTATATGTTACCATCCTGCCGCTACGCTGATGTATTGAAAGAGTTCGGAATTTGGAATGCCATCTTCGTCATACGTTTGAAATTTATGAAGTCTTGCTCAATATCATCATCATGTAGCTTTTAATTGAGACGTTAGTATAATTTAATTTAGCTAAATTAAACCTATTTTTTCGAATTGCATAGCACATAGTGTCATTTTATCACATTATTGTCAAAGATGATTTATTTTAGCAGCAGTTTAGAGTATCTCATCCATACGAAGGATCTTGCGTTAAGATAATGCTCACATTTTATCTTACCAGGTGGTTTCTTGCATATATATTTATACGGTTTTTTTCATCTACAAACTGACCTCATATTCTTGAAACAACAAAAGATAGGGGAGAGTTCACAACAAGACAAACAATTTTCGCCATAGAATCTTCTAGTAGTGGTATAATAAAATAACTTTGGTATTAAGATAAATTAAGAAAAGGAATTCATATAACTTACTGGATGACATTATTTTTGTTAATTAATGTATTAAGTAATAATTAATTACTTTAACACCACACCGCCGTCTCAAGAACTCATGTGGCTCCTATCCAGTTTGGTATAGATATAGGCGGCTTTATCGAGATGCAAGAAAACATTACAGCATGCAGAAGAATGGTAAACGAAAAAAGTATAAAGATGATACTCACACATAGAATTGACAACAAAATAAAGGAATACACACAATGTCCTGCCTACAGAAAATAGTAACTTTACTTTGACACACCTTTCTTTTATTAGGATAAAATAAATGCATACCGTCCAGAGAAATCTCGGGCACAATTTGCTTCCAGTGTCTGCATATAAGAAAATCTAGTAGATTCAGATACGGGGAGTGTGGTAGCCAAGCCATCCATCCAAGTATATCCGACAATTCCTCTTTTGTGCAAAATTCAATGCCCCACACTATTGCATCAGTTTATATGTGATACTATCACTGTAATATGCTTTGGCATAAGTCACGGCGACCCGCCTACCGGTAAAGGTGTAAGGCCTGTAAGGCCGCCGCAGAGAGAACTAACTCGCCAAAATTTATTTTCAATTTCTAAAGGCTTACAATCAACGCCAAAATGGGCAGAAATTTTTTACAAAATGAATGTAGTTTTCTAACAAAGAAAGAAAAACTAATAATATATGAAAATTTCAAATCAAATTCTCTCATGCTGGGGCCAAGAACCAAGATTGGAAAAAGAGCAGTTAAAACACACACACTCAAGAACATACGTACCTCTGGTGCAATTTATCTTCTGCTTATCGGGTTACATATTGACAAAGAATAAGAAAATTCAGCGAATTTATAAATAAGCAAGTTGTCGTTGGGAGCCAAAACCACCAGAGATCGGAACCGAAACATATAACATGAAATAAAAGAAAAATAAATAATTAATAGGTAAATACAATTAATTCCATAATTAAATATAAATGTTTATAACATCACAATAAAGAAAAAAGTACGGAAGATTCATCCCACTTTTGTCTCTTTAATTTCATCACAAATGCTTTCTGAAGCATCAAAATTGCTTTCTGAAACATCGCAAATGCTTTCTGAAACATCTCAAATGCTTTCTGAAACATCACAAATGCTTTCTGAGACATCACAAATGCTTTCTGAAACATCACAAATGCTTTCTGAAACATTGCAAATGCTTTCTGTAACATTGCAAATGCTTTCTGAAACATCGCAAATGCTTTCAATATCATCACAAATGCTTTCTGAAACATCACAAATGCTTCATAATTTCATCACAAATGCTTTCTGAAACACCACAAATGCTTTCTGAAACATCACAAATGGTTTTGAGTTTAATTAACGAATATGGATTTTTTCAGAACTTTATCGAACGAAAATGGTTTATTACTTTAGTGGCCAGGGTGAGGTGAAAAGATTTAGTAGCAATACAGACAAACGCGAAGTGGTTTGCATCCCCCAGACCTCTGCAGATGCATGTAGAAATATTTAATTTGTGAAAGCGGAACATGCCCCCCAAAAAATAAATATGTTCTATTATGAATTAATAGTTTTAAGTTAACGTTTTGAATATACTCCCGGCCCCTGACGGTAATATGATTTAGACACTTCCATGCTCTCAGCAGCGTGAACTTATGTGCCCATCTGTAAAATTTTAGAAAAACAATCATCAGTTTCGTTTCAGCAGCCGACTTGCTTTATAACCTGTATGTCTGACATAATGAAAGAAAGTATTTTCTGTGTCTAAATAATGTTCCTTTTAATGTGTTATTCTCCCCTCTTTATTGCTAAACGAGTTCACATGTACCAAGTATAAGCCATATTCTATATTAAAATTATTTTGCTCCGAACACGAAGTTATGACAAGATATCCAACGAAATAGTTAAAATTACATTAAATTATGCAAATTACATAATTTTGATATGATAAACATTAAGGCTTCTTCACGTAATCAGTGATTAGCTGGCCCAAGAGATTCAGCGAGATGGTTCGCAAATACCTGAAGAGGTTTAGTGTGCAATCTCAATTATTGTTCGAGGGATTGCATCTTGCTCTCAACCCTCATTATCAGCATTATTGATTCTCTGATCCGCTGTAGTGTACAGAAATCCTCACTAACCGACTTCATCGTTTAATTTGCAAGATATTGGGTTGGATGCATAATTGATCTAATAAACAGGTTGGTAACTACTGAATGCATCTAAAAATACGTTTATTAGAATTTTATTAATTATATTTGAAGATTTTCAGAACTTTACCATGGAATTTAATAAAATATAGCGCCCGTTACTGAAAAATGTATTCAGAAAAAATACACAAAGATCATTAGTAGAAACTTAGGAAAAAACTTTACATGGTAATTAAATCTTTCACGTATATTAGTTAAAAATGTATCATACAATTAAACCACTGATTTTAAAAAAACTGTCAACATTATTGTTTTTAGATTTAATTACCACATCAAAATTTTAGTTTTTTGAAAACTTGCAAATCAAAGCTTGCATCTGGTACAGTACTGTTGCTGTATACAAAATGATATACAGAGTTAAGCGTCTCAGTTCCCTTCTTCTACTCTTTATGACAGGACAATTTTCGGAATCGTGACCAAACAAATATTCATATTTTTCATTCTGTTTTGATTATTAATGTGCGCAAGATATCTTTTCGTACTAGATAGAGAGTATTCTACAAGTTTCTAATTGACTTTTTTCTCGTATCTTACCGTTTACGAGATAGGACCGCTAATTCCAAAATTTGCTGATAGATGGCGTTGTAAGTTGTCTCATCGAGTAGCGCATAACCTTTTTACTATACCTAGACACCAACTTTATGGCCTAAGCTGTCACCGTTTAGAAGTTAAGGGGGGAGTAACGGATATAAGTGGGAACCCTGTACATAAGGTTATGTTTTCTTCTTTAATCTGTATTCGTCCAGACTTTTTTCTTCCACTTTAAAACCGGACGACGGATGATAGATACAGAGAAAATATTTTTATCCTGAGGCATTTTACTGACGCTTTTCTCAGAATTCGTACAGTAGAAGGGGATGACAAAAATAGCAGCAGTACAGCTCAAAACTGATTCAAACGCATCAAGAAAAGATTTCTAACACTTGAAATGAAAACCACAAGTGTTAGTACAATAGCTGGGAATCTTGAATGGTTGAAAGTAGGGAACGAAGAGGAGAATCCAACTATTAACACCCGAAATCATGCTAAAAGCTTAGTCACTCCAAGGACACAATCTGTAGAGAACTGGATAAGCTCCGCAAAACTTAGAAGGAGTCTGAAAAGATTCCTCATCATCTTACCCCACGACAAACTAATCGTCGAATCGCATGTCAGCAAGCACTTTAACAAAAGAAAGAGCAGAAAACACTACACTTGAAACATGAAACAGCAGGCAGAGTATATTTGCCTTTGCTGACGATATTCTCCTTTTTGGGGTGGGAGATGGGGAAGCTCCAGCTTTTTCATACTTGTCGATTGAACTATGCTTCACCTTCAAAACTGATTGGTATAGTTTTTTCCAGCATTAACACGTACAGTTCTGGTGATAATATTTCTTGAGAAACATGATTGACATAATCAAAAATTATGTCCTTTTGTATAAACTATTTTCCATATATGTTAACTGCCAAAAGATGCAGAAGCCATTACTGTGTTAAAATGATGTAATTAATGTTATATGATAATAACTTAAAATTTACAATACAATATTTTTTAACTCTTGAAACTCGAGGCGACTTTTTTCTTCTAGCTCCTTTAAACCCGGGAACTTTTAGGGGGAAGCGACATGAATTGGACTCTCCAAACCTTGGTGGTCATTTACAACCCTATCCCACCTCCTGTTATAACCTTCCCTATAGGCGCAAGGAATGGGCTGCGGTTTGCAAGGATAATTGGACCCCCTACCGCGATCCTAATCTACCTAATCCTACCCTAATTATCTCCTAAGCGATCTCAGAACCTCATCTCCCCTCCAAAAAAGCCAACCGCCTCAGACCGGCCTTCTTCTCTGTTAAGGGAACATACGACTCTTAGACCTCGAAAAAATACGGGGAAAGTGTCAAATTCGATACATCATATCTCTGAAACAATGGAATTCAAAAACTCACTATTTTTTTCTGGAAAAATATCTGTTCTTTCTCTTATAGTACACACATTTTCAAACCTTTATATTGATACGTATTTTTTTAGAGTAATAAATATGGGTAATATTTTTGAAGAGAACTGAGATAGTCACCTTGCGCGCATGATTATGGATAAAATATTTGACTTAACACAATATTTTGGGCATCTAAATAAACCAAACAGTCTGCTTAAGAAACTTTACCTCAATTTATTAACATTTAGATTTAATTTCTATTTTACATACCAATTTAAAATAAAAATGTTGTTAAAAATTGTTTAAATTTCAACTTGTCTAACCCCAAAAAAGCTTCTTTGGAGAAAATATGTACAAAAATGTGATTCAATTTGTAGAACATAGCACAATACATATTCAGTAAACTTTCTAAGTAAAAATATTCAATAATTCTTGAGATATCGTGCGCACAGTATCAAAAAAACACATTTTTAGATATAGCGTTTTAAAAATATGGCCATATTCAATGTTTACGTCATAACTTTCATAATTATGATAATTTTTTAACGCGGATTCTTTTAAATTATTCAGAAAAGACAGGGAAATAATATATATTTTTTTCATAAAATCGAAAATTTTCGAGGTTTAACAATCGTATGTCCCCAGGGTAATTTTTATACCGGCCGGGACCGCCTCTATCGGTGACAGAGAGTTAAAATACCTTATAAAAGTCGAGTGATTTATTTTTATTTTCAATTGAACTTTAATATCCAAGGAGTCAATTATCTATTCATAGACTCTCCGATTATAATGCAAAATAAAAAATAACGGCAGCACTGAAAATTTCCGATATCTATTAAGCGCAAAAGAGCTAACCTCTCTTTGTAGCGAAGGAATCCATTATGCTTTCGATCTTACCTGTTAAAGATTTCCGAAAGGGAGCTATCTGGTCTCTTCAAGATTCGCTTTTATTTTGACACCTTCTGTCAGCCGGAATGGCAACTCGCTTTTGTTCGAACAGCTGTAGGAGATAAAGGATGGAAAAAGAAAGAGATTGCCGCCGCGTGTCACTCTTTTTCAATACTCCGCTCGATTTCTAGGGCAACACACCGCAGTGAAAAACCTACTTTGTAACTCTCTTCTAGGCTGGGGTTATAGGTTTTCTTCGGAAGGATGTGCCAGAAAAGTTAAACTGTAAACTTTTTTGCTTCCAAATGGTGGCAATGTACGAGTAGTAATTTGGAAAAAATTGAGTCGTTGAATTTTTATGTTTTATACTAGAATTTATGCATGCAATCCGGAATGAAATAAGTTTAAATATATGGGAAGATCGCAATGAAGCATAGATATAGAGGGTTAATTAAAACAATTGCACCAATTCCAAATGATTAAAAGTTCTTTATATACAACTATAGAAAGAAAGCTTTTGAACACAATACAGAAGGAAGAGTAACCCTTTATTTACCGAATTAACTTACCGGGAACTTTTCAATTTTATTTTGGCATCATTAGATATGTTTTAATGCAGAATAAGCCCAGGAAAGATGAATTTTTTTTAAATTTAATAAAGTAGTTTAATTAATTTGATTAATAATTAAAAAATTAATTTTTGTCGTCATCTGCCATCTGCTGCTAGCAAACGGCCCCGTGTCCATGTGAATACTGTCAAGAGAAACGGTCAAATTACGAAGATATAAGTGTGACTAAAATAGTAATTTTAAGAACCGACGGGAAATAAAAGGGTTAAAGTGTTTGATAGCGTACGTAAAAATTGCCCTAAATGACTTCCCTTGGTCAAACTAGCAACAGCAATGCGGTAGTCATTTCACTTCCATGCAATGCATTCTATTTGCGTACCTTTGTTCCAGGCAAAGAAGGCGTTCAGAGAGTAGACTATGCGGTAGTCATTTCACTTTCGTGTAATGCATTCTCTTTGCGTACCTTTGTTCTACGCAAAGCAGACGTACAGAGAGTAGACTATGCGGTAGTCATTTAACTTCCATGAAATGCATTCTCTTTTCGTACCTTTGTGCTACGCAAAGCAGGCGTGCAGAGAGTAGACTATGCGGTAGTCATTTAACTTCCATGCAATGCATTCTCTTTGCGTACATTTGTTCCACGCAAAGCAGGCGTTCAGAGAGTAGACTATGCGGTAGTCATTTCACTTCCATGTAATGCATTCTTTTTGCTTATATTTGTTCCACGCAAAGCAGGCGTTCAGAGAGTAGACTATGCGGTAGTCATTTGACTTCCATGTGAAACATTCGCTTTGCGTACCTTTGTTGCACGCAAAGCGGGCGTTGAGAGAGTAGACTAAGCGGTAGCAATTTTACTTCCATGTAATGCATTCTCTTGGCGTACCTTTGTTCCACGCAAAGCAGGCGTTCAGAGAGAAGACTATGCGGTAGTGATTTCACTTCCAAGCAATGCTTTCTCCTTGCGTACATTTGTTCCAGTACGCTGTTTTCGTCAGCGTGAGAGCAATGGCACTGACCAAAAACGTTTGTAGCACGTGACGCATTGAGACAGCCGGTCAGACAGGATTTCGGTCATCGTTGGGGCGAACTACGTCACCGTCAGAATCACACCCGATTGGTTTGAATTATCGCTGCTGACGATTTTCCGTCAGCATGGTGTGCATTTTCAAGCCGGTTGAATACGGTCCATGATTTCCATCGTCTTGTTTTATCGGTCACGTGCTACAAACTTTTTGGTGAGTGGCATTGCGCTCATGCTGACGAAAACAGCGTACGATAGTTATCCGTGTGATATACGCTTTACGTTAGAAATTGCTCATAATGGTGGTTATTATAATTCTTCTGAGTTTTCTTTTCTAACCAAGTCCTTGAGTCAAAGAGTCATGACAAAGGTCAAATCCTTTGTTGGCTAAAGCGACTTTGGAGCACGTAGGTTACACTTGAAGTCCCACTTAGCTCCAGCATATTGGAGCAGATTGGTTTCCTGCAGGATATTGGCACACATTTATATTTCAATAAGTGGAAAACGAAGAAAACTCATGTAAACAGCCCGTGAGCAATTTGTTTTTAGTACCTACTACTAGTACGGCTATTTGAATGATGCTGGTTAATTGCACAGCCAGAGGTTAGTTTCGCTCATAATGTGTAGTTAAAAGTTATTTTTTTGCGTTATGCAACCAAACGTTCAAGACTGACATCAATTAGAATATTTTGAAATTACCGAAAATTGTACTTTTATTAGAAATTTATCAATATTATGTATTGATTTCATACTTTTGATATATCCCAATAGTATAATCAGAAAGTATTATTCGAGAAACGTCATTTTTAATCCTCTAAGGGTTTAAGCCGTAATTATTAGTTAATCGATTAATTTAATTAAACTTTGTTTCCATGCGAATGGCGCACCTGGGGTAAATTTTTAAAAAATCGGTTACAGAATTATAGAATATTCATAACAATGAATTATAAGTTAATGACTTAAATGTGGAATTAAAATTGATAGATTTCTACATTTTTGTGCACTAATAAAAAAAGTGTGTTTGGCTAAAATTTATTTTCAATCTACACTTGTTTTAATCCGCATTGATGTGAAACGTAGTATCTATAATCGTAAAACCTATACGTATATAGTAATTCTGGGAAATGTTATCAGCACCTCTGAATTAAAAGCAAAGTATAATGAATAAATTGAGTCAGTGGAATCATTTTATGCATTCAGTAAATAGCTTATTATTAAAGGATTATTTTAGTTTTCATAGCGGAGTCAGACACTTAAAAGGTTTTTTAAATCACTTAAGCAATTTTAATGGTATAAAAATCTTCATTTCTTACATTCTGTAACTTATATCGAAAGATCTTATTTTTGTTTCTAACTACTAGACATGTAAATGAAGTAGATAGAAATATACTATTCTTTTACTCGAAATAAATAGAAATTAAACAGCGGTGAGAAGATTTAACTTAATATCTTTCTTGTTCCATGTTTTCGAAAAATAATATTTTTTATCTTAAGAAACAATATAATATTAGAAACTCGCAATGTGTAAACCGATATTTTGTCACAGGAAAAAATAAACCCATCCCAGCTGCGCTAAAAGTATAAAAGTATCGACTGACATACCTTTAAAAGATTTTCCATTGCACCTATCTTACAATTTTCAGCGCAAAACCTCCGTCTCTAAGTAGCTTAACAAAGCAACTAACTGCTAGACGTGTAAGTGTAGTAGTTAGAAATATAATATTATAGTTCTATTTATTTTACTCGAAATAATAGAAATTAAACAGGGGAGAAGATTTAATTAATATCTTTCTTGTACCAAGTTTCTTGAGAAAAGAAATATTTTCTCTTAAGAAACAATATAATATTAGAAACTCGCAATGTGTAAAACCGATATTTTGTCATGCGGAAAAATAAACCCATCCTCAACTGCGCTAAAGGTATCGACTGACATACCTTTTAAAGTTATCCATGCACTCTATTACAGTTTTTTCGCGTCAAAACCTGTCTTAACGTACTTAACAAAGGTCATCAGCCTCTATCTCCTTCAAATAAATACTTACTCATATCTCTAAAAAAGAACAGAGGAACGGTCAAAAGTTCTGCCTCTCCCTGAAGACCTAATAATAAATATCTTTTAAGTTTGAGATGATATTGTTTCGGTCTATCGAAATCGATTCCTCTCATTTTGTACAGGTGCACTTTCCGCGTGGATAGAGAGTCGATCCCTTTTTTGTTTGAGTATGGTCGCATTTATCATTTGTCTGCTCGATATTGATAAAACAGGGCTGTTCTGATCTTTTCTCTGAACTTGTTGAGAAATCGATTTCGTCCTCCTCACCGCCATCAAGAGACTCCTGCCAAATGCCACATAAACTTCGCCTAATAATTGGTGAGCTCTCCCAAGCAAGTCCGCCTGAAATCTCTGCGGATTCAGTGGTTGGATGAGGAATTGACTGCCGTCGTCCCTAGAAGAGACTAGAGAGTAAGAAACAAATTGAAAAATAAATGTTTGATAAATGTTTCTTTATCATTTAAATTGGTGTTAGGTTTTAAATACACTTTTTCAGTTTTAGAAAAAACAAAATTTCATATTTTCTGTGTTTGAGCTTTCATTCTCGTTCTAATGGAATAAAATGGAGTTTAAGATGATTATATCCTACTGCCTCACCAGCATTAAAGAACTGCCACTAAAATGCATAAATCGCTTGCACCAATTGGGAGCTCCTTAAAGCAAGTCTGCTGCGAAAGCCTCTGCAGATCCAGTTGGTGGGAGAGGAATGACTGTATCGTGTTCTAGAAGGGAATAGAGTAAGGAAAACTGAAAAAAAATGTTTGGATACAATGCTTTTTATCATTTAAATTCGGTTTTAGGTTTTTAAATACACTTTCGTTTTACGAGAGCAAAAAATTCACTCTTTCGTGTTGAGCTTACTTTTCGTTCTAATGGAATAAAATAGGGTTTCAAGATGTTACATCTCTGGAACTGCCAAGCCATCAAAAACTGCCACCACTAAATGCCACATAAACCTTCTGCCTTAATAATTGGTGAGCTCCTCACAAGTCGCCTGAAATCTCTGCAGATTCGTGGATTGGGAGAGGAAGGGGTGACTGGCTCGCGTCCTAGCTAAGGAAACTTTTTAGATACTGAGGGAAACTTGAAAAATACAATAATTAGATACAATGTTTTTTACCATTTAAATCTGGTTTTAGGCTTTAACACACTCTTTCTTTCAAGAAAAACAAAATTCTTATTTTGTATTTGAACTTTATTTTCGTTCTAATGTGAATGGAAAATGGGGTTCAAGATGATTATATCCTTACGCCTCACCGCCATCAAAAGAACTTCCCCAAATGCCACATAAACTTTAGCCAAATATTGAGAGATCTCTGCAAGAACTCTGCCTGAAATCCTGCAGATTCGGTGGTTGGGGAATGGACCTGTTTAAGAGAATTTGTCTCATCGAGTCTCCTGGAAGGACTAGAGAAAAGGAAAAGAAACTTAGAAATACCTTTTAGAAATAATGTTTCTTTTATTATTTAAATGTGGGCACAGGGCTTTAATACACTTTTTCGCTTTCCTAAGAAAAGCACAAATTCATATTTCATGTTTGAGTTTTCGCTTTCAAGGTTTAATGGAATAAAATGGGGTTGCAAGATTTATATCTACTGCCTCGCCGCCATCAAAGAACTTCCCGCCTAATGCCACATAAACTTTTCATTAATTGGTGAGGCTCTCCTAAGCAAGATCTGCCTGGAAATCTTGTGCATCTCCGTGCTTGGGGAGTGGACCTGCTTAAGAAGAAATAGGATGACCTGTCGACTGAAATAAATTTAAAAATAGATGGTCAGGAATGATGCTTCTTTATGCTTAAATTATCTATTTAACTCACTATAAGAGAGTGAATAAAATCCGTAAATATTTCAAAAAATCATAAAAATTCGAAAATTATCGGATTCACCAAACTGGTATTGTATTAGGTAAGATTCCATGCAATAGTTATAATTTTTTTTTACTTATTTATTATTTTGGAGTATAAAAGAAAATTAGTACAAATGGACGGTAGGTGGCGCCTATAAGAGCAACCACTTTGGAGATATGGAAATAAACCGCGTTGGAAGGAGAAAGGTTGGCATTACTCTTGACAAGGACGAGAAATGGCCGTGACCAATAACATACCTGCGGTTAAGGCAGTGCTGCTCACCAACTACATAGGTAAAAGTCAAGAACGTTCATAAACAGCACGATATCATAGTACAAATCCCTAATTATAAGAGCTAGTCATTAAAATAAGTCACAAAAGATAAGAAAAAATAATTTACCATCATAATCACTGAAACAATTAGTATAAAAACAACAGCCATAAAATTCTTTGGTGCTATCCCATCCGCTGTAAGACTCGTGTTGAACGATCGTCATCATCCATCGTCATCGTCGTCGTCAGATAAAAAATCTCTTGGGTCAAGTCTGGGCTGTAAGGTGGATTTAACGCACTGACCAACCAGACTTAGCACCAAGCGATTTTCATCTCTCTTAATCCACTAAATCGTCATCTTGCGTAGAGCCGACTTTGCAGACGATGACAGACGTTCACACTTTCGAAATCCTACTGTGATGAAACAGCAACTCAAAGAATGTTTATGCACTGGAATTTGAGCGCTGATAAGCGATGGGATAGAATGCATCAACATTGGTTGAGATTATCTTGAAAATAAAAATTGTTTCCAAGTGATTATCATAGGCTAAATTATTTTTTTCTTATCTTCTGTGACTTATCTCCTAAAATAAATTTAGGTATCACACGTATTCATTCTGCACTAACTTCGTCGTTTTTCAGTTGAAGAAGGTGAAAGGGCCCTGAACCTGTGTGCCTCCAAAGACGCGCACCCCACGCAAAGTAGGCATTAGAATGATTTCAAATTGTTATTTATATACTTACATACTTTAATAATACATCGCGTAACTTCCTCATTGGGAAAATGACGACGAGCGAGTCTGTAATGTGCTGTTCCTTTTGTTGAAAAGTCATTCGAACACTTGTTGATTTATCATAAAAATGTAAAATAATCATTTATTATTTTTGTTCACCTATTCATTCGCTTCTGTATAAACTTTCTCTACAGATGATTTATTGTATTAATTTTTTTCTGCCAAAAAAAAAGTTGTATGACATGCTTTTCGATGCAAAACCACTTTCCCAACTACGTTATAGATTTTTCAATATTTTTTTAAAATATCTTAGGATTTTGCCCACCTGTTCTTTCCGTGAAGAACAATTCACAAAAATGACTTTTCTATGTTTTAGAACTTCCTTTTCGTTCCAAGTGAATCAATAGAAGGTTTCAAGATACAGTATACTCTATTATCCGTGCTCATTTCGGACTCCACAAAAATCCAAAGAAAGAAACATTTTCATTTCTTAGCATGCATGTAAAATCGATGTTGATATTCGATCGAGAGATTCATTCCGTGAAACTAGTGAGCCGTGGTGGCGTAGAGCTAAAGATAGATTTTTCTTTCTTCCTCCAGTCAATCTCTACCGGTTCAACCCTAATTTGAGGATAACGAATATCCACTTCCTGCTAGCCGCATACTCGTACGAACACGACCTTACTCCCTGACACGTCATTCTTTAACTTCTCTCTCTCTTCACTTTCTGCACGTGTTCCTTTAGTTTTTTGCGTCTTGTTTATCATGTCAATTAGTAGCGAAAATTTTTTCACTGGTAAAAATGTGGTGTGAAACGAAAACGAAACGTTTTAAATGTTTGGTAAACAAAAAATTAGAAATCCTTTCAGAAACTTGGAGATCAGCTAGTATTGATGCAGAGATGGAGAATCAGCTAGTACTGATGCAGAAGATGGCTTACTAAAATGAGGGAAATAAGATTTCATTCTGCTGCTCTACAATCTGTAGAACTTTGTTAGGATTATTGGGACAAAAAGAGATTTGACATGTACGGCTGAATTACTGTGAATTGTAAATATGTGTCGATATACGATCAAGAGATGAACAAAGAGCAGAAGCAAAAGACGCATTACAGATTTTTTAAAGACGGTAAATGTTAAAAGAAAATTCTAGTTTGATGTTAAACAGCATGCAAATGCAAGAATTTTTATATTTTGTACTGATACGATTTTTCTTTAATAAAAAATAGTTTTCGATCATCGTGTTTTTCTATTGTACGTGTCAATCTCTCGGTGATTAACCCGGATAATCGGAGTGCACTGTAATAATATTCATTTCTAGAATAGTCTCTGAAAATAGATTAAACTTTGTTAAGATGGC
>BGPR01015305.1:5590-17041 GCA_013235015.1 Araneus ventricosus
ATAAAAATCAGAATGATAATGTTATAAAATTCATAATGATAATGTTAAAAGAATCAGAATGATAATGTCATAAAAATCATAATGATAATGTTATAAAAATTATAACATTATCATTATGATTGTATTAAACCAGTTCAAGGACAAGAGACGATAAGATCCACAGAAGTCGAAAAATGTATCCTCAATTTCGCTGTACCTGCAAGATCTTTGGGGAACCATAGTTCATTTCAAGAGGTATTTTCTAGATTTAATTATATCAACAATGTCTCTTTATACAGATTTTATAAAATTTTTAACAAGTTCTCTGATGAACTTGATATTTTTAATATGTCTCCTGGCGCTTTAAAATCGCAATGTTTACAACTTTTAAATATAGGATATATTTTATATTGCCTTTTTACTCTCGACTAATATCCAGCTTTTTTCATTTTTATGCGTTCTAATTTTCCGTGTTCTTATGTATTCGACCATTTTTAAATGTTTTTTCATAGATTGTGTTTAATTTTTGTACTGTGCTTTCGGCGCCGTGTTGCATTTTATCTTAAGTGTTGCAATTTATTTTTATTTCAAGTGTGTATTTTCATTCTTTAAACTTTTAAACTCCTGGTGGATTTTTTTTTTGAGGATGTGGTGCTGTGTGTTTTGACTTTTTAACCCTTGACTTTTGGAAATGGTCTTTTAATATGTTTTAATTTTTTAAAAAAAATACGACTTTTAGATTCATAGTGTGTTTTCGTTTTTAATTATATATGCGTTTGCAAAATTTTTATGATTTTGTGTATTCTCCGTGTTCAACTTTTTATTTTCTAGTGCATTTTTTGTGTGTGTGGGATTTACTCTCAGTGGATTTTGTTCTTTGTGTGTTTGTTGTTTATAGCACTCCGTAAATGGATTTTTCTCTGTAGTGTGCTTTTCTTTAAATAACTAAATATATTTAATGTGACGAATGTAAATTTTAAAAACATCATTTTATATGCTCTTTTGAAAAT
Organism: Araneus ventricosus; assembly: GCA_013235015.1. NCBI lineage: Eukaryota > Metazoa > Arthropoda > Arachnida > Araneae > Araneidae > Araneus > Araneus ventricosus. The sequence continues at coordinate 6,580 of BGPR01015305.1, forward strand.
AACACTGAAAAATTTGTAAATATCTGGTTGTTATTTCTTCTGTACATGCGCCCCCCTGACGGCTGTACCTTACCTTAGGCCATGGCCTAGGTTGACCCTATGGGGAATCTGGCCCTGAGGGAAATAAAGGCTGTGTGCGCTTCGGTTTGTTGTCGTTTGTTCCCTTCTTCAAATTGCTGATTCAATTGTAAGTGATGAATATTTTCAATTTGGTTTTATATTCTCATGAATTTGTTGTACATGTATTTTAATCAATGCTAAGCTTTTGCCATTAGAAACAACAAAATGCTGCGTGGAATTCAATTAAACATTTGTGTGGGATTTGTTTCTGTCACCACCAGATGGCGCAGCGGCGCTTATGCTGTAACTCTACCCGATGCCACGGAGGGCAAGAGGTCAGAGACACAGAGAAGAAGAATCGGAGGTCTCACTCCCACAGACCCTAATAGCAACTTTTTTAACATTGCACTTCACATAGACAGTACGCCATCTGCGGCCAACAAAGAAATTAACCAGAATACGTCAGCGTGAAAAAAAACTAAACTTCGTTATTTTATTTATAAAAGTGAAACTAAATGTTACAAATTTTTGATTAACTTAAATCTACTTTGATATAAGTTAGGAAACATGTATTAAACTTACCTGTTCTTATGAAGATCGACATCGAACACAACAAACATGGCGGCGACCTTGGTGTTCCGTTTGAAACGGTCGGCGCGTGCATCGAAGTGGCTAGTTCTCTTTGTTCGCGAGTGGGGGCGCTGATCAAATTGCGGTGTGAGACCTCTGATTCTCCTTCTCTGTGGTCAGAGGTAGGCAAACTCACGAGTAGGAAAGACTCCGTCGCTTAACAAGCAACACCACATTTCTCAATTTTTGGAAATTTCAAAGAGGAAGGGAAGACTCAATTTTTCGAAGTCAATAACGGATATTTTTGAAATTTTTTCACATCTAGTTGCAACTTTCGGTCTTATGTTTATATCAGATGTGAAATAAATTCAGAGATATCCGCTATTGGTTGCGAAATTATGAGTATTTCCTTCCTCTTTGAAATTCCAAAAAAATTGAGAAAGATGGCGCTGCTTGTTAAGCGACGACTTATTGCCTGTAGCTACCGAGAAGGGAAGATTTCAATCAAAGTCCAGCAACTGACCGCACGTAAGTGGTCAAGCATTATTTCTGCACGCAGCGGTACGAGGTGTTCATATAGCAGTGCAGACTCTCCGACATATAGATATCACTTCTGCTAAACATAGTTCACCATCGTCTGTAAATTCTCATCATCAGCATTGTTCGTAATAGTATAATAAAATGGATATATTACTTCAAGTGGGGTGATTAGTGTTATTTCAGAAGTTTTGTGTTCTTCAACGTTTTGTCGTAAAAAAAGGCAAGAATTTAATTAAAATTTCCAAGTTGAAAACTATCAAGAAGTTTAAGAAAATGTGTACTCAACAGTAATTTGCGTGAAACAGGAGAAAGTAAAATGTAAGCTGTTTTCTGGAAGTTGCCAGTTATTTAAGAAAATATTAGACGAAAAAAATAAATTTGTAGAACCAAAATTATTTAAGTTTAACAACGGCACGAGGTGTTCTTATAGCAGTGCAGACTCTCCGACATCTAGATATTACTTATGCTAAACATAGTTCAACATCTTCTGTAAATTCTTATCCTATCATAGTTACTCGTAATAGTATAATAAATTGGATATGTTACTTCAAGTTGGCTGATTGGTGTTATTTCAGAAGCTTTGGGTTCTTCAACATTTTGTCGTAGAAAAAGGCAAGAATTTAATTAAAATTTCTGAGTTGAAAACTATCAAGAAGTTTAAGAAAATGTATACTCAACAGTAATTTGCGTAAAACAGGAGAAAATAAAATTTAAGCTATTTTCTGGAAGTTGCCAGTTATTTAAGAAAATATTAGACAAAAAAAACAAATTTGTAAAACCAAAATTAGTTAAGTTTAACAAATCTCTGCTCAAATTTTACCAGATATAAATTAGAATATACAAAGCATTCCTTTGATAAAACAATGCCGAAATATTTGCTTAAATTGGAGTATAGCCAATTCACATGCACACATGACATTATTTAAGAGCATCGCGCTAACTTAACTTCGGAATCATTGCGCCGCTTTAAGTAGAAAAGGTTACAGCGCAGCATAAAACAACATGTTCGCTAACTTAACTTCGGAATCATTGCGCCGCTTTAAGTAGAAAAGGTTACAGCGCAGCATAAAACAACATGTTCAGATATTAGAAGGCATGCGGAATTGCATTTGACGTGTGAATCCATCACTGTAAAATTGCAAAAACTTTTGGATAATTTTAGGGTAAAGTTTTCGTTTTCTTATTGATGTAGTCTTGGGAGAAAATAAAAGGGTACTATAAAATTCATAGTAATCCAATACAAGATAAATGAAACTATTACATGAAAAAATTTCGATTCGCCTAGAAAATTTGAATCCTGTTAAATTTTTTTCAATTTTTTAAACAGGAGTTTCTGAGAAAATATTATGTGAACCAGCTGAAAGCTGCTGATATTACAAAAAGTCATTTTGCTATCACTTTGAAAACTAAGTCTGAAAATTTTTTTCGCCGACCGATATTCTAAATTGGCTCTTATAGACAACGATTCAACAGACTGTTTTTACGCATACATAAAACTTGAACAAATTCGAAAGCCTTTCCAGAATTGTTTCTCTTTTTTTCCATTTACATGAAACACACTTTGCCCCTAAAAGGAAATATTTTCTCGTTTGATAAAAGGAGAAGAGTTTTTTATCTGTGTTTATCTGTTTTGAAAACTCATAGAAATCAGAACCATCAAACTAAATAGTGTGCTTAGAATTCTTTGAAGAAAAAAAAGGAATAGAAAAATCGTTTGCACTCCAAAATAGATGTCTTCACGCCACATCAGCATTATGGAGTTTCTAAAAAAGGACACAACAGATATATTTTATTTTGTTTTCCTCACGTGAAAAATTTTTTTATTGTGAAAGGTTTTTGTTCTTTTCCGAATAAAACTTTTACGGCATGCATTGCTTTCGTTCCTCTTTTTAGCACGATCTATCTGGGGGAATTAATTCCAGCAGGAGCGTAAAATGTGATTAAAAAGCTTTCTGCTAAATTATCATTCGTTCCAACAACTAAATGCTTTTGCTTCAGATTTAGCTGCATGTCGATATCAATTTTCCTATGGGAAAAATGTTTCTTAAAGTTGTAAATGTTGAAACAGTATTTCTTAGAATAAATTGAGGAAACAGGTGTTGTAGAAAATGACTATGCATATCAGAAGGATATTTTCTGAAAGTGGTTTACAATTAGCAGTAAGTACAGAAAGTAGGTTATGCATCGTTTTCTGGTTTTAAATTTAAATATTGTTTCTTGGAAGCGTAACTAAGGAAACAAATCTTTTGTGTTTGTAAAGTAGTGTTCTTTAAACACCGATAGTTCAACTATCAATAAAGAAGTCGATAGTTTCCGAAATTGTCAACTGAACTATCGATAGTATCTATAGCTTTCTCCCCGGCGATACTAGCGTAGGTGTTCTTCCAGTCGATAGTTTAGAAACTATCGATAGCTCCAGTCGATTGGTTCAGTCGAAAGTTTTGAAACCATCGATAGTATAGATAGTTCCAGTCGATAGTTTTAAAACTGTCGACTGAAAATGCGCCTATCGATAGTATTGCCCGGGAGAAAACTATCGACACTATCGATAGTTTTGAGAAAGTCGATATTATCGATTGTTTCAGATAGACTCGGCTTCAGATTGCCGATAGACTTGCCTTCGATAGTATCGATAGACTATCAATGTTTAAGGAACATTACTGTAAAGTAGTGTTCCTTAAACACTGATAGTTCAACTATCGATAAAGAAGTCGATAGTTTCCCAAACTGTCGACTGAACTATCGATAGTATCGATATCTCCCCAGCGATACTAACGATAGGTGTTCTTTCAGTCGATAGTTTAGAAACTATCGATAACTCCAGTCGATTGTTTCAGTCGATAGTTTTGAAACCATCGATAGTATAGATAGTTCCAGTCGATAGTTTTAAAACTATCGACTGAAAATGCGCCTATCGATAGTATTGCCCGGGAGAAAACTATCGACACTATCGATGGTTTTGAGAAAGTCGATACTATCGATTGTTTCAGATAGACTCGGCTTTAGATTGCCGATAGACTTGCCTTCGATAGTCTATCGATGTTTAAACTAACTAAACTAACGATCATAAATAACTGCTAAAACATAAACTGTGTAAAGTAGTTTATATTTTAACAGTTTATCATTACCGTTACTACAAATTATCGTGCTAATTTACCCAGATAGACATTTGACAGATTGCCTTTAGAAAAAATGCCTTTACCCTAGAGAGGTTACTCTCAATCTCCATTCTAGACGGTGAATCATTTTGACGTTTGTTGACTTCTATGGTTTAAAAAAAATACCTACAGAGCTGCAAGAAGTCGCAAAATAATTTTCAGAAAAAATGAACTTATACAATTATATACTTTTATGTTTCGAAGCGATAAAATGAGCTCTTGTAATCAGTGAATAATTACGCATTTAATTACTTTTCCGAGTGCAAAGGGTTAAATGGGCCAACTTCATTTTCTTCAATAGATATTTTAAAAGTGTTTTGTGTTTGTGTTTTGTAATTGTATAATTATAATATAACAAAATTAATTATTTTCAAGGCGCTAGTTGGTCTCAAATGAACGAGTTTTCTGGTTTGTCTATTTTGAATTGACAGACTGTTTTCCGGTAACCCTCCAATTTAAGCAATCGCCAAATCCGTTTGGATACTGTATCAAGCGCCAAGTTCGAATCATTTCTTTAGTATACGAAGCGTTGAATTCCGTGTTGTTTGAGTTTGTTTAATTCTTTCTATTTAAAACGGCCAAAAACTTTTATTAACTATTCTTAATTCTAAATGGAACGATTGTAATTGGCTAAATCGTTTCGTTTAGAAAAGGGCGATAACGAACAATTATGGCAGCCTTTTCATAAAATGAGGCTCTTATTTTAAGTAAATATTGAGAGTTACGGCAACAAGAACATAAAATTTAGTATTTCCAAAGTATCCTTTAGCCGTAATATTAGGATTTTATGGATTTTTAGCAACTTATTCCGAAATTTCTACTCTTATTTGCATCTATTGTAATTTAAAACCAACAAGAATATTCTCCCTCGACTTTCTCGTACACCCTAGCAATATAGTGCGTTTTGTGTTTGGCTTCCTTGTACACTGAGAAGAATAGAGAACGCATTTTGGACTGCCTTTGCATTTTGCTCTATGGATTTTGGACTCACTTTGTACCAAATTTCATTCATCTAACTTGTCGCGTCCACATACGCAAGAATAGACACACCCTTATACAGCCACCGTAGGCTTAAATGGTACAAGATTTGACACAGATCCACAATTCTGATGATAAAAATCATACACTAAATTCAATTCATAAATTTATGCCCTCGGTGGCCTAGTGGTAAGGTCTCGAATTCGGTACCGGAGAGCGCAAGGTTCAAAACTCGATTCCACTGAAGATCCGTCGTGTATTGGGCCTGTTACTTGCTAAATCATATGTAGGGGGTCAAACGTCCTCCCATTGGTGAAGTGCGAAAACTTGGAAAGGAGGATGCCAGCTCAAGTGTCGTCCTCGATATCTGACCGCTGTTCAAAATTACGAGGTCCGTCCCAGAATTATGTTGCGTCAAAACGGGATGTTTATACAACTAAACTAATCGTCCAAAATTTGAAAATTGTTAGACATCTAAAATATTGGTGTAAAGACATCGTAACAAATTCCAACCGTCTAAATTTTTGAGGTATGACAGGAAAAAAAAAAAATTTCCGACTCGGGAATGTCTAAAACATAAGAGATTCATCAAAATCTCGATGTCGAATTTTATGACAATTACTCTGCTTTCTCATTCTCTATATCGAATAATGAGGAAGTAGAAAGTAGTTACACACTAGAACAGCGGTTCCCAACCTTATTGGTTGTGCGGACCTCCTGTTATGAAAAAAACGTTTTCAGGTCCATCAACTAAATATACAAGTAAAAAAATACAAACATATATGAATCATTATTTCAAGTGTTGTGTAGGCATACTTAAAACCAAAGAAGAGTCAGTCTCTGTAGAATGAAGCACCGTTTATTTTATTCAATCATTCTTTTATGGTTGACTACCAAGCCATGATGAAAGTATGTAGAGACGCAAAGCGCAGTCATCGGCGACAAAAGAAGAGTTACGCCGAAGCGGCGCGTCTGAGGAAGGCTACAAGTTTTCAAAAAGAGAGAAAGATGGTTGCCGTCAAGCTTCATTATACTGCTGAGAAACGGGAAAATCCCCGAATACTGCAGCTGGCTGAATCCGGATCTCAGCGAGTTATAGTGATAGTTATTCTGATATTACAACTTAAGTAGAAATAATTAGTGATAAATTCAAGTTAAGAGGCGGCTTTAAAATAGGAAAATATTGAATAATTATATATATAAGATATAAAACAACAAAAAAAAACATAATTAAAATTCAAAATCGAGACAATCAAAGTTTTGTTTGATCAACTTTCAAAAAATAATATCCCCGAAAACTTTGTGAGACGATATCTCAAGCACTGCATTAGGGGCTATCGGTAAGGCCTTTTTCTCCTTTTGTTCCTCTGTTTGGCAACAGCAATAACTGGTTTGGCGACATTTCCTCGTGCTTCTCACAGTCCTTTTTGCTTATTTGTGGTAAGCTTTTTTCTCTTTTATTGTTTTGTGAATACTACTGTATTATTTTTATTCTAGGTCTTTTGTATTCGGATTTTTTGCTTTATATTTTTAAAATCATCTTCATCGTATTTGTCTTTTATTCCAGAATTTTTCCATTTTTAATTGTCTTGTGCTTTTTGAGGGGATAGCGACAACTTTTTACGGTTTTCGTATGTCGTTAGCAGGAAAAAGAAATTATTAATATCATAGGCGAGCTTCTCTTCCTGACGAGCTGTTCGCCATGATATTTTTCAATTTATTAAAATTTTTGTCATTTTTTGGACATTGTTTCTTGTATATTTTTGAATTCTTGTTTGTTTTGATATATATATATAGAGAGAGAGAGAGTGAGAGAACAAAAAACGAGTGAGGGCATTTGAAGGTTCCCTGACTTCGACTCTTGACTAGCGTTCCGTGGTCTGCTAATTTGCTATCCGATACCAACAAGTGGGCCGCGGTCCGTAGGTTTATTCTAGTTGTACCATTTTCCTTTTGTGCAGATCACGAAAATACTTTTTCCCGTGCTCCACAACACACTCCTATCTTCACGTACCAACATCTTCATCTCAAAGAGTCCAACCATTTGTTGCAAAACTGTCTTCTTTCCCGGCACCATAATTAACCGAAGCTCGCGAGCCATTCCGCCAACCGACACACCATAATCCGGAGCCTTATTTATGTGACAAAGCCATCTAATGAAATTCATGCTGAACTGGACTCGTTCCGACGCAGCGTGGGGCGCAAAACGCGACGTATCCTGGGACGCTTCACGCGTGGCGGGGCTGCAATTTAAAGATTTGATCAGGGGACGCCCCTGCCAGTGAAGGTTATTGCTTTCAAGGTAGGTGAGCTCTAATAATGGCATCTCTAACATTGGTATTAGATATCGTGTGGCTGGTGGGCCATTGATGCGCCGAATAGATACACTTCCGTATAATATTATTCAAATCCATTCGTACAGTGCTATAAATTTCATTAAAATCATAATAAACCTATGTCAGAAGTTAAATTATCTGCTTTTATTTAAATACACTTTTTATCTGAAGTTAGAGAGTTTCTTCTCCAATTTTTATGATTTTTAGAAGTGCTTCAGTGAAAGAAGTTAATATTAAAGCTCCTAAGTAAACCAGTGCTAAATGGTGCTTTAAATTGGAATTTAGGTGTTAGTAATTCATTATATGTACATAATAGTTTAGTTTAATAATATTAACATCCTCTTAAAAGCATCGTGATGGATACTTTGGAACGGCCGTCGTAGTTTTGGGCCGCGATGCGATGACGAAGACATCTCCCGAGCTGACAACCCCCCCCCTAAGCTTCCACGCCACAACAGGGTAGGGATGTTGTGGAGTCGGCTTTCATAGTATAACCTTTAATTCAAAAAATTAGCAAACTTGCATTTATTTCAAAAACATTTATTTTTCAAGACTTGCTTGTGTACATTTGCTCCAAAGCTAATTAAAAATATATAGAGTTTTGTATTATTTTGGTATAATTTAATGAATTTGTAAACTTGCTTTGGAAACGACGGCGAAATAGTATTATAAAGCCGCAGACGATAAAATTAATAGTTCTTTTTAGTATAACATTCTCACGCTACGATCTTTCGATTTTCCTTTATTCTTTATTACTTTTTGTTTCTTCTAAAAGTGTAATTTTTTCAAATGTGAATTATTCGAAAGCAAACCAGCTGGAGTATTCTCTCCTAAACTTTCTCGTATACTTCCCCAAAGAGGTGCCATTTCCCCTTCCCCCGCGTGGCTAAAAAAATTCGAACCTATTGTTACCCAGAATCCAATGACTATCAGAAGGTTTTTCAATATAGTGATTGAAAAATATCTAGGTAAAGAATCAAATTCAAAGAGATGTGTAACGATTTTCCGCTCTTACAGGCTCAAGGACAAACTGACGTAATTCGCTACTTCGTAATGAAATTCCGTTCCTTTCGCTGCACAGAAGATTACTTCCAGTACGCATGCGCGTGGAGATACGGATTCTCTTCAAAAGTAAATTATACAGACCGACAGACAGTCAATCCTTTGACGTATTTGGCCCAAAATTTTATATGGACCTACATTTATGATGATAAAACTGTGTACAAAATTTTATCCATCTATCTATTCAAGTTTTTGAGTTATAGTGTTCGCATGACCGCGGACAGACAGATATCCCATGGACGGATTTTGTCCAAAATTTGATAGAAACCTACAAATTATGTGTAAAGATCACATACCAAATTTCATCCCTTTATATCTAATAGTTTTCGAGTTATCGTGTTCACAGACACACAGACATAATTCTAAAATTGTGTTTTTCGGACTCAGGGAGGTCTAAAACGTGGAGATTCGTCAAAATCACGAATTCGAATTTTTTGACGATTACAATACTTTCTCTTTGTATACTTCGTATACGAGAAAGTAATTAATAGAAATCCACCAACGCAGGCCATGCGATCAGTTTATTAAATGTAGGTGTTACAAAAATACACTAAGATTTAATACCTGCATGATCTAGATTCCAAATATGCATTTCGGAAAAACCTCATCAGTGGAGCAGTTCTGGAACACCACCGACTTCTTGTTAATTGCATTAGCACTAAGGAAAAATTAAGGGAAAATCTTATTTTAATTAAGTCATTAATTTTCGCTCAATCTAATTACTTTTTCAATCAGATGGAGATTTTCTGACAAAATTAATTTACTATTAATTAATTTACGTATGAAGGAAACTGAAACATCAGATGACGTGTTCTACTTTAATTTAAGTTTAGTTTAAATTGCTGATCTCCCGAATGATTTTTACTTGTTCCTATATCCAACAGGTTTTCAACGTAGCTTTTCTAATGAAAGCGCTGAATGAATATTTTACAAACTAATCAGATAAGATTAATTCTTCAGAAGTCAATTAAGTCGTGTAAAATTGCTCATAAAGTTCGAAATGTACATGTTATTATAATCTGAGCATAAGTTTGTCAAAGAAATGTTTTTTGTCATTAATTTTTTCATTCATATCCAGTAGGTTAAAAAAAATTCTAGTAAACATTAATAAATAATTTTAATACTAATTAGCTGTGATTGTCTTTACATATAATTTTTAAAGAGAATCTTTAAAATCTTTTTTTATAACCTGCATTCTATCGCCGGTTGCGTAATTGATGTATTAAAACACCATAAACTTTTTGATCATTACAAAAATTTTTTTAATCTAAACATATGATGCAAAGAATTCATCGCAGTGTTATACTTTATTTAAACGTTCTTATAATTGCTTAGGAAATTACAAGGAAAACATTAATAGTAAATGTGGTTTTTTTTATTATTATTCCTTCTTCTCAGATGTCATTTTATTGCACTTAGAGCAGACGACGTAGTTTCGAAGCGTTTCTTTGTTTTTTAATTTTTTACTTTCTCGTATACGAAGTATACAAAAAGAAAGTATTGTAATCGTCAAAAAATTCGAACTCTAGATTTTGACGAATCTCCACGTTTTAGACCTCCCTGAGTCCGAAAAACACAATTTTGGAATTATGTCTGTCTGTGTGTCTGTGAACACGATAAATCGAAAACTATTAGAGCTACGGGGATGAAATTTGGTATGTGGTCTTTAAACATAATTTGTAGGTCAACGGGAAGCCAGTCTGTCTGTATATCCGAAGTCATGTGAACACTATAACTCAAAAACTTGAATAGCTAGAT
>BGPR01015306.1:0-36991 GCA_013235015.1 Araneus ventricosus
ATAAAGTGTGGGTAGTCAGCTAACAAAAATATTTCGACGTATAATTTTGTGTCAAAATGGTTGTGAAATTAACTTTATCTGTTTATAATATATCACAAAATAATTTTTGAAAAATTCTCTTTGCATATAAAAAAAATTCTGATTTTTCATGAAGAGTTCAGGTGTCAAAATGATGACCAAAATATAACTTGTTATATATGAACATACAAAAACAAAGTAAAAAAGACATATCAAAATGCAATTCAGAAACTAAATGTTCATTACGTAAACAAAATAACCAAATCTAAAATAAGATCTAAATATTGAAAATGCTATAGATACTAAGAGCAGAAAGTAAGTTTAAACATTTAGATGTTAACATGTAAATGAACTCTGTTGCTATCAAAACTATTGAAAAAAGGTAATCCAAGTATATATAGTTTTCAACAATTAAATTGTTGCTTGGCTGTAGACAAGCTTAGCCACGTTAAATCAATTTTGCTGTACAAACCATCCCTGTTACTAAAGTTGTTGAAGAAACAGACAGAGTAATTTACCCTAAAATGAAATAATTAAGAATGAAAAATAATACACTAACACTAAGAAGATATCATCATTAAATGGAAAGTACTAAAATTAAATCTATAAAATACAACAATATATTGCACTGAAAACAATAAATACACCATTCAATAAAGTATCCATACTTATTCACTAAGAATTATCGAATCAGTGTTTTTATCCATTCTTTACTTGTATTCCACATTTTAATATAAACGGCCACTTAGCTTGACTTTTTTCATGAGTCATGACTGCTTTCTGAGCTATTCCTGTAGTCCAAGATAATAAACGCATGGATTTAAACAGTTCAATTTAGCTAATCGCTAGTGGTCCAATCTACGCGAGTTTTGGACATCAAAAATTCCCCATACCATATTTTTAAACTATGTTAATGAAACAATTTACAGAAAATTGTAGTTCAAGAAATTTTCTATCTGAGGATATAATGATATATTTTTCTGTTTAATTTAGAATAGCTTAAGGGGTTTTAGTCTTTTGTTAAGATATTTAATTGTTGATGACTAAATCTAAACACTTGTTCTCCAACTGTAATAACGTAGCTCTTTCTCTTAAAAATGATTTCCTACATCTCATATACATCGTGACAGAATAATTTGCCTATTTTACGGTCCAAATATTCAACAAAACTAACAGATGGCGCTGAAACCTCAAAATCAGAAGTAAATGATACCACTTCGTTTACTTCGTTTATTTTCTAGAACATTCAAAAGATAACGACTTTCACATTCATTTACCAGCCCGGACGTAAAAGTCCAAGATTTAAATTAAATAAAAAAGCAAAAATAATTAATAATCGATGTTGTTTCAAAAAGAAATTATATATATAAAAAGAATGAATTTAAATAGTGGTCAAACTCTCAAACACGTTCATTCACATTTAATGTTTATTTCTACTTTCATTATAGTATAAACTATGTCTGGAAAATGAGTGTGAATGATTCCAAAGAAACTTTCTCCTGAATTATTTCGAAAGCAAAATGCCTGTCTCAAACAGGCGTTAAGTCGAGAATAATTACGCTCTTTACAATTGATTATTTCGTTTCCTTAATTGCACAATACTTCTTTCAAACATGGGAGTTGACAGTTTACCAAAAGAAACTTCTCGAATTACACAAAAATTATCACGCAAACATAGTATCTAAAATGGAGAATTAGAAAAGCAGTTTAGTTTTAATTAATTTAATAATATTAACATATTCATCAGAAATATTTCAATCTGAAATAATTCTGCATTGATATCAGTTCATTAAATCTGGCGTAAAAATATGAAGAGTATAGAATCTGCTGCTGCTTAAGTGTTCGAATGAAATTCATCTGAATCTTAAATATATTTTCACGCGATGTAAGTACCACTTGTACGTCTGCATCTTGCTTCGCCAAGATTTTCGAAACGTAGTATACATGTAATAAAATGCAACAAGGCATAGTATAGATTGAAATAACACAGTATACCTCTAAATGACCATTTCAAAGAAAAGGAGGCGCTTTCAACCTCGGTATGTATTTGGAGCACCATGCATCTCTATTTGAAAACAGAGGTTCAACAAACTTCATTGTAAACTGCTTACCAAAGGACAATAAAACATTTTACAAACCTTTTCATAAACTTTTTAAATTGAACAAAAGGATTAAATACAAATATTATCTCAAAAAGCAGAAATCTTAATACTCCTTATCTTTATGAAGAACACCATGTTCTGGAAAACAAATTAAATGCAACCAAAATGACATCAGCGGGATTTAGACTACGGGCTGCTGCTTTGTAAAACTTATTTTGTAGTTCTCTTATATATTACGTTGTAATATTACGTAATTCTTATATTGTACAAAAAATTCAACAATATATATAGACGATATTTTGATTGATTGGTCAACGATGAGTGAAATCCATTGAAAAAAATAAAAAATTTAATAAAAGTAGCTTATTAAAAAGCACTTTTAATAGCATTCTAAAAAGTAGAATTATTATTTTTTTCATTATTTTTTTATTTCAAGTCCTTAATTTTGGATTCATTATTACAAACAATATGGAAGCTTGAGATCAATTTTTTCACAAATTCACTTCCATGCGGCGCCAGGATATGGAATAAAAATTCAGTTAAAGAATCAGTAGACGGATAATTACGTTCTGAGTATATTAAAATAGCGTGCCATCGGAACACAAAAGTGTACAAAATTTCAAACCTCAGGGCCTCGAAGAAATGAATGGAAAACCGATTATAAAATTCAATCTTTTCAAACATGAAGCAAGTAAAGTCAAAACATTGCACGTCGAAACATTCCGTGTAATCATATGTTTTGATTTTTCGAACTGCTTATTATTTCTGCACTGTATCTTTCATGTTTAATAAAGAAGCGCTAATCAGGCGTAACACCTTTCATCTGTTCAAACGTATAGATAAATTCTGAAACTCATCTAAGGAACAAATTCTGAGGTCCATCTCCAAATAGCCTACTATGATTTCGAAAAGAAAATTTATGAAAGAGATGAAATTAAATCATTGCTCTCATGGGCTAATTTTGAACTTATTATTAACGTTTATTTCGTCGACAGAGAGTAGTTTCTTTACAGACGATTTTGTATCTCATTTATGAAACACGAGTCTCCCACCGAGGAGCACCGCGAGGGCACGGATGAGAAGCCTCCGGAGAAGAGAGTCGGTTCTCGCTCGCTTCCTTGGTGGGTATAGTAAGAATGGGTTCGGGTTGCCCTCCACCAGTGATAGTGCGTACCTCCAACGGAAGGGTTAGGTTGAGGCCGGTGATGGCTTCTAGAAGGAAAGCAGGGCGGGGGTAACTGTTAAGGTTTAGAAACACGATTATCTCTATATGCAAACTTTGTTGTTATTTTCGTGAGTGAATTTGGAATTTTCGCCTATTTTGCATTGCTCAGTTTCAGTTCAACCGTGATATACCATTCAGATACAGGCCGTTGATGGAGCCCTATTCCCCATTGACGACCAGTTTATTCTCCTGTACTACTAAAATATTAAAACGGGGTGAATAGTTATTTTAAACTTTCTCTGTAGAATATGATGGAACTTTGACAAATTTGTTCTCTCAGAGAGATGAAGTTTCTGCAAAATGAGCCTTTGAGCCCCAGTGATATAAATGTTTGCAAATGTCAACTTAAATATATTTAACGGGAGATAGAAGCATCAAAATATCTACATATTCTTATACATATTATCTAGAAGGAATAATAAGATGTTTTGATGAATAAAACCAATTAATGTCCCGAACTTAATAACCAAAATTAAATTAACTAAATTAATAATTTATATAAAATCTGTAAGAAGGACACTTTTTAATACTTCCTGCCTTAAAAATTCCCTCCTGTATCAAAAGGGACAGTGATATTATTTTACTAATCTCTCCCATAACAAATCTACAAGAGCTAAAGGAATGCAGAAAGAGAAAACAATCTGAAGTTGTTCCGACACTCGAGCATATCATGAAGCTCAGCCTAGATTCAGCAAACCTTGAGCATCTTTTCAAGGCAGGGAGTTTGCCTCCGTTCGTTCCCATTTCGAAAATTTTGACTTCATTTGCTGCGTTTGTTATTACTGGTTTAAAGGAATTAACAGCTAGTGAAGTTAGGAGGATTATGTGGTAAAAAAAGTAGTTCTGAACGAAGGTAATAGTACAAAATTATTTGACCTAGTTTAACATGAAATGGCTCTGTATATTGCTTCATTTGCAAGGTTTCAGTTGCCATATAAACTAATTTTAGATAAGATTTCATTAAAATTGAAGCAGTTCCTTCATGAGTTTGTTTCTAGGTTTTATAACTACTGAAGAAATTTCCACTGCTTCACTGAAATTTAATTATTTATTTTTACTCATAAACCGTTAAAATTCCAGCTTTGTCTTTGGCATAAGTTATTTTTTCAGATAAATTTGTTAACAGCTAATGAAGTCAAGAGGATTAATGTTTAAAAGAATTTTATCTGAGTAATTGGGGAGTTCTAAATCTGTAATACTGTCCTAAATGGTCTGGAATAAACCTTGTTGCTTTGCTGGGTTTCCAATTTTCTCTGAACGAAGTTTTGCTAATTTTCATACAAAATTGGAATTCCTTTTCTTCACAAACTGCTCTCAAGGTTTCATACCGAAGTAAAGTAAATTTTATAGTAGTAGAATAGAAAAGCGCTGATATACCTTGAAAATTCCAGATTTCTAACGGTGAATTTTCTGCATCTCGTTAGGATTTCAACACTTATTGAATAGATAATTTCAGTTTTGTGAGATTAATATCCTATATCACACCTGAATGGACACTGCTCAATTCATACTTCATGTTGTTGAATTATACAATTACAACGAACATTTCAAATGATCTGTCTCATTCCTTTATATTATCCATTGCAGACTGATGCAGTATGAATTTCAAGTCTCGGTATATTATTTTATCATTAAGATTCTTTTAAGTATAAATAAATAAATAAATCTCTTTTACGGGATTTGCTGGTTTCAGGAAAATGAAATAATTGTCTAAACATTACGAATCAGTCTAATAAAACTAAAACTTAAGCACCAT
Source organism: Araneus ventricosus (assembly GCA_013235015.1). Taxonomy (NCBI): domain Eukaryota; kingdom Metazoa; phylum Arthropoda; class Arachnida; order Araneae; family Araneidae; genus Araneus; species Araneus ventricosus. Next base: position 5,102 of record BGPR01015306.1, read on the forward strand.
ATCTAAGAATTTCAACTTGTTTTTCCTTTGATCACTGATAGTTTCTGGATTTTTGTTTGTCAATAGCATTACCACTGAAAAGAGAGATTGCAGAATATAATTTGGTAATTTCAATAGAATTGTGAGGAGTTCCCTTCACGCTCCCTTTGCATTTCTGTGGTCTAATTATCCATCAAAGTAACACTCCTAAAATTAATGTTTTTGGAGTAAGCCTTAGGAATTACTTTCAATAAATAGGTGTCTTAAATAGATCACTTTTGCAATTAGATATATCTAGAAAAAAATTTAGTAGCAATACTTAAACAATTCAAATTATACATATCATGCGTCTTAGTTGCAAATTCCAGGTCTGAAAAGAGAATATCTATGTTTATAAAACGTTCTTATAATCGCAGTAATTAAAATGAAACAAATTGGAGAATGCATTGTATAGTTAATTTCTGCATTTCTTTGCTTGGAGACAAAAATATCACCATGATTTTATCAAAATTTAAAAAACTAATGTGAGAAGTTACCTAATAAAAATTCTCCAAGAGAAAAGATTTTTATATAGATGCTTAAGTTTACAAAAATAGTATATGAACTATAAATAAATTAGGAATTTCATATGAACAGTTTAAAAAATTTTCAATTTAAGAAATGAGTATTGAGAAAGTGTGAGTAATTTGTTAGAGAAACGGAGTTATTAATTTTTTCTGTACCTTTTTATATTCAGTATAGAAAATTTTTATTTCCCAAATAATACCATATATTATGCAATGCTGAGGGGAATCCAGCTCAGATGTCGTCCTCGCCATCTGACCACAGTTCCAGATTAGGAGATCCGTCCCAAAATAGCCATCGTGATGCTTCGAAAACGAAATCTCAATAAACCCAAACTAAACTTAACTGGAATACTGTTACCTTTATTTTTGTTTTTGTTTTCGTATTTTACAATGACTCGAAAACCCAAAAATACTATACACATATCTTAAAATATCTTTGTGCAGCAAGGGTTAAGTAAACAATTAATTAATATAATAAACCTTATTTAAAAGCATTCATAAAACTTATGCATATACTCATAAAACTGTTTTATGCATGTTCCTTAGATTATTTATCAGGCTGAAAACGTCAAAAGGCTTTTATAGAGGTTTAATTCTAAGACTATGTCGGATACATATGTTTACTGGTATAAGAGTAGATCGCGTGGTCAGAAGACATGTATTTCTCTCTCTCTCTGATAAGCACTTTCCCCAAGAAAATGAGTGGGGAAGAAACAGTGATAGTAAATAGGCGGAGTCAAGACGCCGATAAAGAGTGCAGTATAAAATGATCATAGCTTCCTGCTTTCCGCATTAGGGTTAGTTTCTCTTCTCTGGTTCTGTGACATTGCCTTCTTCTCAGCGTATTGATTTTGATTTTGTCAATACAGAATTATCGCTTTGTTATCTCACTAACTTCTACTTACTTAACGTTACGGGGAGACTCAATAGATCAGCAGACGGCTCTAACTTTCGTCTGGCGCGGTCATTTTTGAGCTGACACGTGACCGTGAATTGACCCCATTCTGATTATTGTTTTTCCTTCGACCTGTTTCCAAATCGAATATATTCATACAGCTAACAGATTGCGCTGAAACCTCAAAATCAGATTTAATTTTTACCACTTCGTTTATTTCCTAGTACATTCAAAAGATAACAACTTTTACATTTGTTTACCAGTCTGCAAAGAAATGTCCAAGCTTTAAATTATAGCAATGTATCACGAAAATCATTGAGATAATTACTATTAAATAAAAAATTATAAATAGACAAAGACTGAATTAAAATTGTGGTTAAGCTCTCAAAGCACATTGGTTCACATCTAATGTTTATTTCTATTTCCTTTAATTTATAAACTATGTTTGAAAAAGTAATGTAAGTTGTGAATGATTCCAAAGAAATATTTTTCAAGTAATACTTACTGACTCTTATTTCGTCAGTCTCAAATAGGCGTTAAGTCGAGAATAATTGCGCTTTTTCAATTGATGATTTAATTTCCTTTAACAAAACACCACTTTTTAATAGCAGTTCACAGTTTACGAAAAGAAACTTCTCGAATTTGACGAAAAGTATCATACTAACATAGGATCTAAAGTGGAAAGTTAGAAAAGCGGTTTCATTTTAATTTATTTAATAATATTTAAATAATCATCAGAAATATTTGAATCTGAAATGTCTCAATATTATTCGAAATCATGTGCACCATGCATAAACTAAAATTCTGAATTCAGATCACTGCATTAATTCTGGCTTAAAAATATGAAGAGAAAAGAAAGTGCTACAAGACATTTAAGTGTTCGGTTCAAAATCATTTGACTCGTAAATATATTTTCACGCGATGTATGTAGAACTTGGACATTTGCATCTTGCTTCGCCATGATTTTTGAGACATATTATACACGTAGTAGATTGCAACAACGCATAGTATATTTTGAAACAACGTAGAATTTCTTGAAATGACCATTTCAAATTGTAGGAGGCGCTTTCATTCTCGGTGTCTACTTGGAACACCATGCATCTGTATTCGAAAACAGATATTCAACAGACTTCATTGTTAAATGTTTGCCAAAAGATAATAATATATTTTACAAGCCTTTTAAGTAGTAGAAAAGAATTAAAGGCTCAGTGTTGCCTTTAAGCAACATACTCAATTTTGGGCTCTAAAATTCTTGAGAATAAGACTGGAGCTCAAATGCCTGTTGATGCTAATAGAATGCATGCTGAAAATGTAATTAAATCAATTCACAAAATGCAGATGGAAAAGTGAGTGATATTAAAAAAATAAAAATAAATTGATGATTTTGACTTGAGGCTGCATCTTCTAGCATTGTACACTTTAGTTTATTTATAATAATATCCATATTTTATTCTATAATTTTGAAGAAAATTCCTTGATTATATTATTAGTTCTTAAAAATCATATATAATCTATATATAATATTATGTCTGTTACTATAGAATTTTATCAAGGACTTTTTTTCAATTAAAGTCCAGTCTTGTCGATGGTTAAAAATCGATGGCACGGAAGCATGGAGAGGAAGTGCCAGATCAGGTGCCGTCCAAGCCTCAGACCGCGGTTCAATATTACGAGGTCCGTCAAAAATTAGCCCTCGTGTTGCTGGAGAACGGGACGCAAATAGAACTAATCTATACTCCAGAGATCTCTCTTGGCGCTACTTCCCTATTTGGATTTTTTTCCGTTTTTCCTCAGTATTCCAGTCATTACGTAGTTTTTTAAATCAGATTCAGGAGGAGTTTTAATTTTTTGTTTCTTTAGGTTTTTTGGGGTGCTGATTACGAATCTGAGATTTGCTACCAAAATTTTTTTTGGAATTTTAGTTATAGCTGAAAAAGATTTTAAAAAATATTTTCCAAGTTTTTTCGCTTATAACTCAAAAACTATCAATTTTTAGTACATCATCACTATATTCCAAAATATTCAGCACATTGCCTATAACTTAGGTCTATACAGCTTTTGAAGCACTGCTTGTTTCTGAGCTGACGAGCCGCCACCTCAGTGGGCCTGAAAAACAAACAAATCGTATAAGGAATTTAAAAGTTGCACACTTTCATCTCTTGTCTTATCTTAAAAACATTAAGAAACATATCAAGAAGTGACGAGATGTGAACACTGAACCTTAAGAACATTAAGAAGCTTAGAAAGAATTTTCAAGTTGAAGACACACGGTCTCAGAAACATTAAAAATTACTTTGAGAATTTAAACACTTCGTCTTAAAAACAACATAAGGCATATTAAAAAATATATTCTTCTGAAAACTTGTTAAAAAGTTACAATACTTTTAAAACGAGAATTAATTCTGACAAACACGAGAATTTATCTACATAATTAAATCTGAGAAACATGATAAATTATTTACGTAAATTAAATCTGATAGAAATAAACAATTGGCTCTTAAATCACTACCTGCTAAAAGTTTTGAAATTACTATTTAGATGCAATGTTTGAAAACGTGTTCAAATACCGTTCAACCAAGCGAATTGTTATTTACATGTAAGGCTTTATAAGTATACAAAGCTATAAAGAAGTTTCCCTGAGATGATAATCTTGGCGACTTGGCGATAGATTTTCGACCTTGGCGACCATTTCGGCGACTTTGTGGCAAAGTTGAAGGGAATTTTCTAGAAGGACCTCGAGCTTTCCACCTATTTCTACTGGTTTCATGAACTTTCTAGAGATTACGTCACTTCTCACGTAATGAAGTCACTTCCTGTTCAAAAGTATAAAGGCAAGCTCTCAAGCCAAGAAGAGTGAATTGGAATTTGAACTGAAAGAAATCTGGTGAGTTAACAAGAAACCTTTGAGCGTTGTGTTGAGATTTATTGGAAGTCTCTGTTGTGAATTTTTACTAGTGCTGTTTTTAATACTTGAGTTACGTTTCTTTGCTTGGAATACCTGTAAAATAAAGAGCTTTATTTTTTTAAAATCCTGCTTATTGGACTGCATTCACGTACACCCACAAGACGATTCTGTCACATTTGGTGTCAGAAGTGGGGTCTTTTGATTTTCCTGTGTGCCAGAGACCGGACATTTGACCAGATCAATGGATGAAAATTTTGAGAAGCTCTTTGCCATGATGGCGGAGATGCAAGCCGGTTTGGAAGACAAAATGGAGGCTGGACAGGAAGAGATGAGATCCGGACAGGAGAGATAAGAACAAGAGATGCGATCCGGACAAGAGGAAATAAAAAGTCCGATCCAAGCACACACCGAGAGTCAAGTTGAAGAAATGAAGATTCCTGTTTTCGGATACATTGGAAAAATAGAAGAGGAAGTGCAATGTGTGAAATTAAAAATCGGGAAAGTTGAGAGCGAAGTTCAAAGGAAGATCGAGGAGTCAAATTGCGAAGTTCAAGAGAAGATCGGCAACCTCGAGAGAAGAGTAAGTGAACTTGAGGAAAGGCCAAACTATTTTCCAGCTAGTCCAGAATTCATATCTTCTCGACCGACAGCCAATCCCCTGACATTCGACGTGCAGACATCATGGACAGTCTTTAAGGCTCAGTTTGACGTTGTGAACTATACAAATGGATGGACGGATTTTGAGAAAGTCAGTCAACTTGTGGCATCGCTCCGAGGATCAGCGGCGAAGGTTCTTCAAGGAATTCCAGCTGATAAGTTGACAGACTTAACGACGATTGAGAAAGCTTTGGAATCTAGATTTGGAGACAGCCAACTGACGCAATTTTATAAAACTAAAAACAAGAACACAGAAGCCAGGAGAAAGCCTTCAAGAATTGACTGCCGATGTGGAACGGCTAATGAGCATGGCCTACGCCGAGTGCCCTCTGGATGTTCAGCAAAGCTTAGCAGCCTAGTACTTCGTCGACGCCATCAGAGACGAAGACACGCAACATTCAACCAGACTGATGGACGCAAAAGATCTGAAATCATCCCTGGCTTATAGTATTAAATATGAAGCTGCGAAATATGAACTGTTTCCAAGACATCCAGCACATCAGATCAATGGAGACGGAGGATCATACGAGTTGAGAAAGAAATGATAAATTTGAATTCTTCTTTAACAGGCTGGAAAAATTATTAAACAGTAATGTTGCTGGAAAGAAGAACACTCCTCGGCGAAACCCGAACATCATTTGCTGGAAGTGCAACAAGAAAGGGCACGTGCAGTGGGAGTGGAAGGCGATTACTTCGAACCAGGAGAACTAACAAACGGCTTTCTTGCGGGGCGAAGGCTGCCTTCTCTGAATAGAGCCCCTGAAGAAAGACCGAGAGTCTCCTCGCTTAGCGCAAAGAAAAATGGACTCTACTTAGAAGGATCTATTTCTGGTATCCAGTGTTTGATGTTGGTGGATACAGGTGCAAACGTCACTCTTTTAAGAACAGACTTGGCGCAAAAATTGAAGGAGCAGCTTATTTACACGGCTCTGAACATTTCTTTAAAGACCACTACTGGTTAAAAAACGGAAATACGAGGAAACCTGGATGCATCAATTGAATGTGGATCGAGAAAATTCCATCATAGAATCTACGTAGCTGACATCACCGATCCCTGTATTCTCGGCCTGGATTTAATTCAAAAATTCAACTTTACAGTAGATCTGGAGAAGAATGAGATACGGACAGGAGGAGAGGAAATTCCACTGTTTTCAGTCAGTGTACAGCATTCAAAGTCGTGCTCCGTATTGGCGAAAGAGAGAACCATAATACCAGCAAGATCAGAATGTCTTATTCAAGGAATTCCCGAAGTTCCTGGACAGTTCAGATATGCCGTAACGAACTTTCCTAACCAAGCCTCCCAGAAAGGTGTTCTTGTGGCGGCCACACTCGTTGATTTGGAAATGGAAGCTATTCCCGTTAGAGTTCTGAGTTTAAATAATAAACCCAACATTCTGGACAAAGGAGATGTTAATGCGACCTGTGAACCAGTGGTGGATATCGTCGCTCGTCCTCAAGAATTTTCTGGATCACAACATCTACAATGAACCTTGGAGAATCTTCAAATACTTAATGAAGAAGAACTAAAAGCAGTATGGAAGTTACTCAATGAATTTCAGGACTTATTTTCGATCTGTGACGCTGATGTCGGCCGTTATAATTTGACACAACATAGAATTAATACAGGTGACCATCCACCAACCCAAGACGTTTGCCTCTTGCAAGGAAAGAAGAAGTAGAACATCTAGTTAAAGAAATGGTTGACAATGGGATAATTAAGGAATCATCAGGCACTTGGGCTTCATCTATTGTGCTTGTTAAAAAGAAAGATGGATCAACGCGAATCTGTGTTGACTACAGGATACTAAACGAAATTACGAAAAAAAGACAGTTATTCCCTGCCACGAATAGACGACACCCTGGATGCTTTGAATGGAAGTCAATGGTTTACGATACTGGATTTGAAATGTGGATACTGGCAAGTTGAGGTCCAACCTGAAGATAGAGAAAGCCCAGCAACATTTGAAAGACTGGTGGAGACAGTATTACGTGGACTATCGTCTGAAGCCTGCTTAGTGTATCTAGAAGACATTATAATAGTAGGGCGAACATTTGAAGAACATCTAAATAACCTCGTAAAATATTCCAGAGGCTACAAAAGCCAACCTAAAATTAAACCAAGAAATGTGTAGGTCTTTCCAAAAGGAGGTTACTTATCTCTGACACGTTATTTCAGCAGAAGGAGTTAAACTGATCCAGGGAAAATTAAGGCAGTAGTTGATTACTATTCCTGTCCAGAGACGGTACACGATCTCAGAAGTTTTGACTCCCACCTATTATCGTCGTGTTGTGAAAAAATTCCTGCACAATAGCAAGACCTCTACATAAATAGAACAGTTTTCAAATCAAATTTTAATTGGACAGAAGAACGAGAAATCTTCAATAGTTTAAAAAAGCAGGCTCTTGACATCTCTTCCTCCTATTTTCCTTGATCTACCCCGGACCTTATTCTGAGTTGGATTTTGAGAGGAGAGCAGACGTGTCTCGCTCCTCTCAGTTCTTTCTCTCAACGCGCGATTTTCTTCAGTGTGTTTCAGGCTTCTGCGCTGTATCCTCCGTCTCTGCTCATGATATTCCCTTCAAATTCCGACGGATTACTTTCAAACAGCAAGGCTGTGTATGCCAAACATTAACTTTATTGTAAACTCTTCTGTGCCCAAATTGAGACAGTGCATTATTACGGATTTTCACTTGAGAGTACAATGATAAAGGAGATGTCTCATTAACCTGCCATAGAGGCTGGGTAATGCCTCTTAATCACCTAGACCTTTAGTGCGTAGAGTAATTTGATATACATTATGTGTATAGTGTCAATATTGATTTTATGTTTCCTTTTAAAGTTTTGTTTTGCTCTCATGTTGGACCTGGTTCTCCTTTCTACCTTTGACTTTACTGACACTTAATAACTTATTTATCTTTTAATCTTCTTTAGTAAATCTCTAGTAGCTTTAGTGTCATGAGCCCCACTGAGCCAAAAGGACCTTTGTCTCTATGGATTTTGTAGTAGTTATAAGAGTTTTAAATTTTCCTTCAAAATCAGTGTTTCTTTTCAGTTTTGTAAACATGTTTTAAAAAATTCATATCTCTTAAGCTTATTATTATTCCTTTCTTCTTTATTTTCTTTCTTTCTCTAATCCCATCGCACAAGGATTTTCTTTAAATGATCCCTTTTCAAAAGTCCTAGTTTGTATTTCTATTTGAATTTTCAAATGTGTCTAAATGAAGCCCTGGCCTTTTCTCCTCTGGGTAGAAAGTGGTAGGAAAGCATGAAGAGGATATGTTTGTAATGTTAACTCATGGGGATTTCAATCTTAAATATTTAATAATCCTTTTTAATTTTAGTTTGTTCTTTGGAGACTTACACCAAACAACTGCTACAAATTTTTTCCTTCCAAGTCCCATTAAATCTCATACAGTGTAAGTGGTTTTTTGTAGTGTTTTATAGAATTCTGTAATAATGTGTTCAAATTCATTTTCAATATGTCAGCCGTGATTTGCCATTTTCCATAAGTCCTATGTCCCTTGAGACACAGCACTTCTTTCATTTTTCATTGGGACGTTGCCACTAACTCTAAATAAATAGACTTTGCAACTCCTGCTTCTACCCAGCATCTTTCTAAATTCATATCGATAGAGTTTATTAAGTCTGTTTGTACCAATTACTTGTAGCTTTCTTTAGCCGGGGTTTATAGTGGCCCCATAGACTTAACATTTCTATCTCAGTAATATCTGGACAGTGTTCTAATTAGTGGTAATATAAATTCTCCCCATTAGTACACATGTCTAATTTTCCATTAACCCTATATTTTTTTTAACACTTTTATAAGCTTTGGACTTAGAAAACTTTATCCCATAGGTTTAACATGGGTTTTTCAAAACGTTAGCTAAGGCTAACTACTGCCCCACCTTCATTTCTCCAGGTAAAGGGAGGTACCCCAGCACTTGCTTTTATAGAAGCTAACTAATTTTAGTTTAGTACTGGTTTTCTTCCCCTTGCCCCTCTTCAAATTTAGTATTTAGCTTCTTCTTGGTTCCAAATGGGCGTGTGTTTTAATGGTCTTCTCATTAACTATCAGCTCAGGGAGCTCCACATTAGTATAAAAAGGTACCACATCTCTGTCTCTTTAAAATTCTAATAACTTCCTATGTTCTATTTTCTCCCTTTTCAGCCCTCCTCAACACTCTGACATAAAGGTTCAGGAGAGCTGACAGGGGGCTTTCCTGGCTATTCACATCTCTTCCCCATTGGCCATAGGAGCCCTTTAACCTACTCGAGAGACCATTTAGTATTCCCTCCTTTATTTTTCTTTTAGAACATCCGTTTCTTTATTGTTGCTTTCCCTTTCCTTAATTTTCCTTCTTTTGTAGAATTGATCTTTTACCTGTGGGTGAAAGGGGAAGGTTTCTTGGCAGTTTGAGCAGGTTCCATTAGCTGCTTGGTCTCTCCTTCAGATAAGTTCACTCTGTCCCCCCCTTTGTTTGCTCCTCCTCCCCTTCTCTTCCCTCCTCCCCCCCCCCCCCCCCCTTTTCCTCTTGTAGGACTTAGCTTGTTTTAAAGAGGGAAAGGTCCATTTTGGTCTCTTCTCATAGAGGACGCTCCGATTTTGATGGATTGGTGTAGGTTCACTGGCTCTCTACTGCAGGCCACACCAACTACATAAATAAGTGTTCCCAGTACCCATTCGGTTTCTCCATCCACCTGTCATGAAGGTCTTTCAAACTGTCATCTGAAAAGACCTTCAATGACGAATCTGAAAAAAACAAATAACGATAGTCGGAGGGAGATTTCAGCAGCTCCATCGGTCACCGTATTACCTTCATTTTCATGGTACGTAGTAGCTATAAATACGCCCCATTGCGAATAACAAGACGTACCTACAAAAAATTTTAAAACGAAAAGGAAAATTTAAAGGAGCAAAAAATGGGAAACGCAAGAAGCTAGATGGATGGAGGCTAGGAAACACGAGTGCACTTAAGGTTTGCTTATCGAGCTAAAATATGTCGACATTTAACGAGAATGTCATTCGCGACTCGATCATTTTTCCGAATATTTTCTCTGAAATTCACCTGAAACATTAAAATATGTCTCTTGGGATCTCTATTTTTTCCCTCTGAGATTCGGCATTCGTTTCATCGTTGTTTAACCCAGAGCTGGAACTCATTATCTCGAGTCTGGAAATCACGGGCAGCATCAGCGAAAGAGACGTTTCTATTTACAAATCACCGAAGGGTCGAAATTGAGTTCTCGACGATACGCTCGGGAAAGTTTTATCCTCAGCTAAGATATGATGGTGTCTTCCACAACCGATACACCCAGGGGATAATGAATTTTCCTTTCTGCTCATCTGAAATCTCATTTCATGAGTGCGTGCGATTAACTCATATTTCAAGCATCTAGGCTTCTCGGACGACAAGTATATGCAGGGGAATGACGGCGCAAGTTAATAACGAGCACAGAGAGCACCAGTGCGCGTCTCTTTGGAATCTTATTTCATGCAGAGAATCCTCTCGACATTCCAGATTTCTTGTTTTTCCCCACCATCTGGGGAGAGCCACTTGGAAAAAAGAGGGAAAGGACGTCTGGCAAGTGTCATTCAATAAGTCGTGCGATCCTTTCATTTTAAATTTTGACCTTCTCGAGACGATCTTCATAGTCCTGGATACATCAGGAGGACGTGCACGAGCCCGACTCTGGATCTGTCCGAAATTCCAGTTCAAAACTAAAAAAATCGCCTCCACCATGCTCAAAAAAAAAAGTAGATCCGTTACTGCCTTTAAATCTCTATTAACGAAAAATCTGGACACGTAACTGCTAAGTATTATGGACACCCCATCCGCTCACGTTCTAAGGACCCGCTGGAAGAGTACTCAAACCATTAAATTCTGAAGGAAAATGAAATCGAATATTTCCACCTCCCAAATAGGAACGCCAGTCCCATAAAAGTCGTAGTCAGAGTACCTAAATAAGAGAAACTAGAACCCATCAAATTAAAGCTTGTCCGGAGGAAGTCTGTGTTTAAAATTGAAAAAATGTTCAACTAACTAAATTACGTATCAAAAACGGGTTCCTCCCCCCCCCCTTCCAAATTACCTAAATAATCTCCTGAGGAAATAAGAAAATCTGGAATGTTGACGAAATTCCTTACTTTAAAGCAAAAATAGAAAGATTTCAAAGACGCACTGGAGCCCCTCCAGTGCTTCCACCCAACCTTCTGCAAATTCATCATAATGGTTGCCACTTGCCATCTAAAAATCTAGAGATGCTCAAAATGTAGAAAGATATTCACATTTGCGATAAGACTCTCTGATTAAACGAAGAAGGTAGAATAAAAAACCCCAAGTGCATTAATTGTAATGAAGAAGGGGCACCCTGCTTCTCGGCGAGGCTTTCTGCAAAAACTTTCCAAAGAAAAATTGTTAAAAAACTTTAGATCTGTAAATAAAAAAATTTCTCTTTGCCGGGATGCCGCCCAGTGCCAACTCCAGAACGCTAACTTCTTAAAACTGATCCCAACTCAAAGCTAACTAATAGAAAAATGATGAAACTTTGCAAGCAGAAAAATTGAACTAAGTTAATGATATTTTATATATCCCTTAGTGAATTCCAAAAAATATCTGAAAACAAAATATCCGCGAACCATGTCTAAACTGACGATGTTCTCACATAAATTACAAGTATCTGCCCACTATTTAAAACCCATTCACCTGTGTTTGTTTTCAAGCAAAGGTCATTTGCTCATGTCCTTCTAGCTTTTGCATCTCCTATCTGACGCCTCTTAATTTTCCTCTTTTAGTTTCTAAAATTTTCAAGTACATTTTATCTACAGTAGATATTGGCATCTATAGCTACTAAAAGCCTGAAATCGTGAAATGCAGATAGATGGCCAGTGAGCTTCTGCAGACATCAACAACCTAGATCTTCATCTGGATGTAGTCCGGTTCTCCGGAAAGCTCCTGACTACCACTCCTTTAACGGACGTTCCATTTCAGGATAACGACATTCTGCCTCCCTTTTAGGAATTCCATAGCGCTCTTCGTGGTCTTTAGTGCATAGGTGGATAAACTGTCCGCCAGATTCCGCTGGTAGTTACAGGGCCGAATTTCATAAACGAATCTGAGTCGGCAGTAAAGTCATCTAGTTTTTTAAGCATCATCAATGAACTGAACTCTGAGTTCGAGGGTTTCCAACGTCAGCATCTCTATTTCAAGATTTGAAAATTCATTTCAATCTGGCTAAAATTTTATCCTTACCATTAACGGAAGTATTTTCGTTTCATTAAACCTTTTAGAAAGTAATTTGAAATTATTTTACATCGTTCATCAAGAATCAGCTCTTCTTCCGAATTAGAAAGATGCCTTTTTAAGTTACGTGTATAGCAACGATGCTTGTCCGAATAGCGTGATCTGCTACTAGGACGAGACCCTACGCTACCCACCCGTTCCTTCTGCAAAAAATAACAGCCCCTGCTCCTCTTCTGCTATTCTTTCAATAAAATAAATAATTCTGATAAACCGAACGAAAAGTTTGAATTTAAAGATATTTAATTGGACTACCAGTTCTTATATATTTTTTAGGATTATTTTTGCCGCTTCTTACTCCCCCAACGTATCTTCTCTGTTTTGCTCATACTTATCATCCGACAGACTGAACTGGCAAAAAAATTAGACATTTTATTTTAAAAGTGTGCGGACAATCTGTTCAGTTTATTCAAGAATTAGATGGTATTACTTTGCAAAGGTCGGTCTGAAATGACGTGGGTGTGGGAGATTTTTTTAGCGCGAAACATTGCTGGCAAGTTAGTGGTGGGAATTTTAGGAAAAAAAAGAGAGAGAGAGGATTCATCATTCTGACAGTTCCAAGTGGACAATGCACCGTTAAAAAAACAAACGAATTGCCTTAGGAATAACCGACCCGCCAACACTAATACGATTTGAAATTCAAGATGTTATGAAGCTTATAGGTAAGTGAGTCGGAATACCGCTATAGGGTCGACCCGATACTGAGTAAAATATGATAAAATATGGCATCTTTGGGGCACATGCGACGTAAAAAATAATGCTGGTCTGTCATTCGTTTAGAGTTAAAAAAAAACGAGACAGGCTCTTTAGAAAGCCGATGAAACAGGTTACAAAATGAAGTTCACAAAAAGTTCCACTCTTTATCAAAGAAACAATAATCTTTAAATTAAAAACATGCTTGACTCCATCTGCATCCATGTTGGTCGGATAGCTGGCATGTACTTCCCATTGAAAGTAGCAGCATTTATATCAATTCTCTCATTTTTTGAAATGCAAGACCTGAAGTAATTTTGAACTAACCTAACATTTCCTGTGACTCCCAGTTTGCATATATAGATAAGACGATGACTTATTTTTGCAAACCTTCCTGGCGATCCCTTTTATGGGTCATATTTATACACGCACGTATAAAAAATTTCCCTGCCTAATAAAAAAACTCCATGAATCAGATGCTTTACTATTTGTCATAAATGTCTCATTTTCTTAAATGCGACATTTAGGGACAAGCAACACATCAACTTTAATCACGTATGACCTCAAAGACTTCCATTTTGATGATCTCGGAATATAAATCATTTTAAATGAATTACCAAGACCTCGTGTATTTTTTTTCTTCCCCCCTCTAGATCACATAAGTAGTGAGAGCCTGTCTGATAGAATCATGATATATATCCTACTTACGAGAAGTCCAATCAACCATCACTGTCACAATAACTGTCTTCACAGCAAAGTGAGTAGATATTTTATTTGAGAGCCAATTCTCTTCCAAAACAATATCTACTAAACACTGCTCTGACGACAGTATTTTTTGTACAAAAAAGGGCACAGCAAAGAAGAGTTTTCTTTTCCCCCCATCGTTCTTAACTTAATATTTATTAATATTTGCTGGGTGATTCATAGAGTGGTCTGGTTTTAAATCAGCCTGTCTTACGGAAAAAAAAAACGATCTTTGATCTGTATAATTCTCATGACATTCATGTATTGTTTACTGACGTAATTTTTTAAACTTCGATTGGTGGTGGTATATCATTTTAACCCATGTTTTACTTTTACTAAAACGATAATCCGAAATGAAATTAGAAACATTTTAGTAAAAACTGTGGAAAATGGGAAAACTAGGTCGTTGAACAAATATCGAGAATTTACAAACTATATATTTTAAATCTAACCCATGTGGATGCATAATTTAATATTCACGGTTCCTTAACAATTTCTAAATTGTGGTGACATTTAATGTCAAGATAATGGAACTTGTAGCTATTTTGGAGGAAGGTATCCGACTGGGTTTAAAATCGTCGTTTGAAATTATCAAAGAATATTTTATGATTCTAAATTCTGTAGCCCTGTTTTAACCAGCTTCTAAAACTGTCTCTACCTCTTTTACTTTCTAAGGAATTACAAATGGAGTTATGGCAAAGCATTTTATTAATGAACTGTAAGTATTATTTTATGCTGTATGAAACTTTAAATGTGTTTTCTGAGAAATGATATTTTGAGGGAAAAGACTGTAATAATGATTTCTCAAACGTTATTCAAGTATTGATATGAAATTTCTGAGATTGTTTCTGTAATATGTTTTATGTTTTCCTCCTTAAAAAAAACTAAGATCAATTTTAAAATCAAGTATTATTTTTTAAATGTTTATAAATATATAAAAGAAAAGTATTTTATGAAAATTACCAATTTAGTACATCTCTCAGAGCTATATCTCAAACTATTTTGAAGTACAAGAAAGATTTTTCGAGCATAACACAGATAACTGTTTTAAAACTGTAGGGGAGAGTGGGGCACCTTGAACAGGGTTGTAGATATTACTGTAATGTGCATTCAAAGCTAATGTAAATATGAAAATTTTGTCTTAAAAAACTTTAATATATCAAAGGTAAAATGAAAGCCAGAAATACAATTAATTACTGCTTCCAAGAAATAATAGAGAAAAACTAACTTTAAAAATACTATATGAAATGGTTCAATGCCCCCCCCCCCTCTTGGGTAAACCTATGTGAAATATCACTACGAACTAATGAAAATGATAAATGCCCTTTCACTGACCACTTAGAATTGACATTGGACACTTATTCACATATTCCTGACAATTATAATGATTAATGTCAACACAGAAATTCAACATCGATCGAACCGCATCCAGTGGAAGCAGTTGTCGTTGGTTCTCGGAAGGCACATCACAAATGCTATTTCTGCTTGTAACTTCTAAGTGTCTAATATTTAAAAAAATATTCCAGTCAGACTATATTGTCTATAAAAAATCAACTTCATATATATCAACTCTGTCAATTTCATATTAGATTAATTATTTTCTTCCAACATAATAAACCTTTCCGTTTTAGAATCCCAAGTTTATTTTATCTCTTTGAATTATTAATATAAAAGCCTTTGTATCGATACAAGCAACGTTAATGACGAAAAAATGGTTTTATTATTCGGTATTCTAACCGGAAACACTAGTCTACTCATGCCATTTAATAATGAAAATTTATAACACTTTAACTTTGTGCAAACATCATATTTATTTGAGTATTTTTTCAATTTGGATTTAATTTACACCATTATTTAAATGATGCTTGGATTTCAAATCATTTGATTTTGGCTTGATATCAAATTAAAAAATTCAAATTTATCTAAATTAAAACTGTGACTTAAAATTTAATGTTTTATATTTCAATTCATTATTATTGTTTCTTTATTTGATATTTAAATCAAATAGGCTATATATATGTCTGTCTTGAAAAAAATTCATAAATCAAATAAATAAATATATATATATTATTCTCCCATACATTAAACAAAACATTACTTATCTAATGGGGGCAGGCTGAAATATAGGTTCTAACTGCCCTGTTTCTTGTATTAATCTCAATGTTTGGGTTGAATGCCATCTTAAATATTTACTTTGACACAGTTATGGTGCAAATATCAATTTACATTTAAAACTATGATACAACCATCATCTGGAAACATTGCAATCTGTCTAGTAAAAAAGAAACTAATTAAAAAAGCACATTCATCAAAGTGAAAATAAACTCGTTATCTTACCTGTAATATTTTACCTCATATGGGTCTTTAAATAATAAACCTTCTACAATGGCTCAAGCAAAGGAAATAAACAATGCTTTGTAATGAATCATTCATTTAGTTCTAGCTGATAGTACAGTGGTAACATCTAGTGAGAAAATAAAAATAAAAGAATAATTGCCGATGTTTCTGCTGCGCCCTACCTCCCTACCTATAAGGGATTTATGTATCTTTAAAATATGATTTTGTCTATGGCTGCTAGTTTAAGGTAAATATTTTAGCCGCAAACACCCTTTTGAAAGCCTAATCTCTAAAGGGAACATTTCAATTACACGAGCGACTCTAGTGGATGACATTCACTGACAAACACAGCGAGGATAGATTTTCATCCACAACAGGAGTGGCGTCAGAATACGCCCTTTAACACGCGAACAGTAAAAACCGACAGTAAGAGATGACGCATGCGCAGAATCATAAAAGTTTTAATGGGCCACGTCAAGACTCCATCCGAGCTTGACGGCGACGTCTTACTGTCCGTTTTACTCACAGGCGTGTAAACCCCTGATTTATAAGACATTTAATTTCATAACCTAAGTCGCTCCGTTATTGCTGCAAAAAAATTTTCTTTCCTGAACCCTTAAAGATTAGTACATTTTATAATAAAATTTATTTTCAGATAACCGGAATTGAGGACGGTAATATGGAATTTGAGGATGATGATAGTGGAGACGAAGTGGGTCAATCTGGAATTTCTTTCAATTTGGCTTGCTGGGAGAAAACGCTGATAACGAACCCTCTACCCCAGCAGAAGCCATATAACCCAAACGATATGGAGTTTTGGACGAAGGTGTGTATTTATTTATTTGAAAGTGAATTAAGTTTCATTGTGTTTAGGAGAAGTTATACTACGAGTGGTAAAGCAACTTCAAACGTGACGTTTAATTTCTAAAGGAAAATCTGAATACAGTAAATGTAAGGAAAAGTTACAGTTTGTTTCCACATACCTGTCCTGTTTTTTTTTTTTTTGCAAAAATATATTCGTATAGCTTAGCCATCTTAATAATATGAAGTATGAGAAAGGTGAAAACGAATCTAAATGTTGACCTCTTGGTGGAACATAAGAGAGGTCGCCACACTGAAGCCAAAAAAAATTTTAATACAATAAGTATCGTGTAGCATTATATTATTTTTTTATAATTTCTAAATTCATTTTCAGATCCATCTGAAAATGACTACACTATTATCGACCCTACCTGCCCCCCCCCAGACCTTGAGGAAATGTGGAAGAAATTGAGAGAAGGATCGGAGTGGGCTTGCCCCTACGAAGCCACATTGTTAAGGTAAATAAAAAATTCCTTTTTTAAAAGTAACAATAGTTGCAAATGGCGGCTTTATCCATATTTTTTTTTTGTTGATTTTGCATTCCTAAGACAATCTTTCTGTGACTAAGATTTCTTTATTCAGAAGAATTTTATTCGGATTTCTAAACACCAGTTTAACTTGTATGAACTAAGGAAAACTGAATACATGTCTTATCATACTTTTTTATGAGTTCCCATTTAATTTTAGTAGGATTACACCTATAGGAATTAAGAATGTATTAACGTTATGATGCACATACTTAAGTAAGATAAATCTTACATTTTAAAACCATTCTATAGATATATGTTTTTGTTACAGAAACTGAAAGTCCCAGGGGTCCGAGAGGGCAAGTGGGGAAGCCAGTTGTAAATATATTTCAAAATTAAATAAATTTCATTAATTTTCAAAATGAATGTGTCTTTCTTTTGTGTACATGCTGACTGTTGATTGCATTTAATATAAAATAAATCTATAGGTAGTGAAAGTACTGTGAATTTAGGGATGTAGTGTTTCTTTCATCGAAAAGGAACGTCGCTTAATTATTGTATTGACTGTAAAGTGTTTTCAACCAATTCTTCCAAAATGCCACCTTGACAACCGTGGTGATTGTGGGCTTTTAATGGATGAAATTATAGATTTCGGAAGATAAGAATACTGATTATTTCTAATTCAGTTTGGATCGAAGGTCTCGACATTGGGAACCTACTCAAAGTGATTGAATATCAGGTAATTTCCTTGGCATTAGTCCGTGGGCGTTCTGTAGGAGGTATCTAGTCTGTAGAAACATTGTTGTAAAAAAGCATCATTAGTTAATCCTCAATTCAATTCTATTAATTAAAAACTACATACTCAGCGTATGACTAATTGATTTTTTGTCAATGCTTCCAGTTATATACGAACACGGGCTGAAGTCAAAATGTGCTTAAGGTACATTTAGCCTACCGTCGATTATTCTACTATAATTTTTTTTACTGGTGAAAGTAACAAATATACTTACACTTTTGTCATGTTTTCATTTAAAAAGGTTTATTCATTATCTGTGTTTCATTTATTTGAAGATAGTGCAAAACAAATATTTCATACGTGAACTTGCACGTGTGGTTTTTGAGAGCAGAGAGCATACACGGATTTTACTAGCTGAAATCAAATTAAAACATGTTTAAGTATTTTGCTAAGGGGAAGATCATGTATTTTTAGAAAGACGTAACGCTGCTATCGTTGTTGCAGTAGGCTGTCAAAGTAAATGTCTGAAATGTTTTGAAAAGATATTTATATCACAAGTGGTGCGGATTTAAAAATGACATAACCCTGCACTTATTGTAAAAGGGATTGTGTTTTAGTTTCAAATAAAGTAATTTTTTCATTCCATTTATCACACACTTTAGGGATTTATTAGAAAACGAATGCGGCAGGAAGTCGCATCTAAAGTTTATATTAGTTGTTTTCCGGATGATGGGACCTATCTGAGAGAAATTGTCCTTCAGCTGCTTAAATCAAGGAAACATAACTTTGTACAAGTATCCTCAATCCTGGGGTTATGCTTATGCAGAATGGTACCAATTCGTTATTTCCTAGTGTTCAAAAGATAAACACTTACTTCTGACTAGTCCGGATAAAAGACCAAACTTTAAATTGAAAGAAATGATTCTCAGATTATATATATATCTATCATTCGTCGGTTGAGCTTCGGTTACAATTGCCCACCCGCAATTCTCAGCAAAAAAATAGTGTAGTGCTTATGACAATCCAAGTAGTTAAAACTGTGCATTAAAAGATAGTAGGATTTAGTAATTTAAAGAAGAAATTTCAGGGATAGGGAGATATTGGTAAACTAAATTGAAAGAAAAAGCTATATAATTTAATCAGATTAAGACGTATAGGGTATATTAAGAATTTTTAGAGATACAAATGTTTCTTTGCGATGATTCTGGCGAACGCAACACGAGACGTGCGGTCGAACATATCACTAATCACATGGAAGCAGCACATAAATCGACTAGATCTAGAACGGCTTGTACAACAGAGACGCTAAGAGTGAAGAAAAATGGGAGAGGGAAATGCTTACAGAACAAACTTTAATTGGTGAAGCGATAGCACTTGGTCTTTGCCGATAATTGCATGAGGGAGAGCGTCATAGGAAACGATGATATTAATTTCTAATGTTGTCAATTTGATTGATATTATTATAGAATTTATCAGTAGTTAATAACAGACCTTTAAGATGATGAATTATTAATATATTTACTCTAATGTCGACGTTCCTAAAGTAGCAGTCTGCCTGCAATGATCATACGAAGGGGGCTATCTTTCTTTCAGGACCTAATGATGTTAAAATTTTACTTAGCTAGGAAAGCCCAGCAGGACTAGCATATGTTAGATAGGTCGAAGGTACGCTTGGTAGATGGAGCAGTTTATTTTGAATGGAGAGTTCCTGAAATGAGGGGAATATTGAGCTTTAAAGCTTATTGTATTTTCAGGATGTGTGTGATGTGGTCTCTCAGTATCAGATCCCTCATATGTAATAACAAGACAGAACAAAAAATTCGTCCCTACGATTTTAGGATTAGTTACCACCTTTCATCTAATATAACCACAGGGTATACGTTAATCATTCTTCTTTTCGCTGCATCGAACACCACATCAGCCCCAGCTCGAATGCGAGCTGCAAATGCAATGAAAACTGTAACTAAATGAAACATCCAACCCTTTCTGTACATGCACCTAAATTTGATAACTCCTCTTGTAAATTTTTTATTATACTCGATTGCAATCCCAATGTGTTTTATTTTATTCTTCATGTACATGTATAATTATGTCCTTCAAGTGTTTATATCCTAATGTTGTATTTTGTTTTTGCTTCAATACAGTTTCACACATACCTCATCCAACGATCGAATGTGCCGTTTAGGCGCCGAGTTCTGGGGATATCGCTGTGGTGTTAGAGATGTGGTCCGAAGGTGAGATTTCATCACAGGATAACTCTTTAGATATTGATTTCTTTTTTCCAGGCACTGGTCGTGTTGTAAATTTTGATTTCGCTGAGAGTATTTAAAGTCCTTTATAGAAATGATGGATCCGATTCCTTTCACGTTTATTGAATCTTCCAGCTGCCAGCAGCCTCGAGTTTTGGAATCGTAGATAAAAGCATGGGAAATATTGCCAATTTTACTCAACAAAATTGCTATCATCAGCTGAGAGGCTATGCAATGTCATTCTTGCTGTGGGTATATCATTCATGAAAACACAGGAAATATCGGGAACTGCAATCCCTGGAGGCAATGCCAGCATATATTTGAGCTTGAAGAGTCAGTGTTTTTTTACTCTTTAACAACAAAGTGTCTGGTCTTGAGATAGGAGTGATTATGGAAATTTATATAATGGAAGTAATGTGTAGGCAATTAGTTGTGTAAGTCCCTGAGTTCGAAAAAATATATATATACTCTGACTGCAGCAAAAAATCTCTTATAGAAAAAGATTGAATTCAATCATAGTAGAGCCTCAAAGTCGTTCATGCACATATCTAATGTTTTTCACTTCCTTTAATATAGCTGACCAGGTCCCGTAAAAGACGGATGGATTGCACCCACAAAGAAAACGAACAAGTGATAGAAATGTATCTTTTGCGGCCTAACGCTTAGGAAATAAGGGAATTTAAATCCCACCAAATTGCATATTTAGTTACCATTTCCGGCAACAGGTGGCGCTGTAGGTATTTGAGAACTGCAGAAAAGTTGAATCCGCGACATTTTCCCCACTAAATCTGTTTGTGAATGCTTGTAAAAGAGTATAACTATTGAAAATGGTTTTATCCTTGGAACAGTGGATATTTCTTGTTCTGGAGTATCACCGCCTGGAACACAGTTTTGTTCAAACGAGGCGCAGTTTCCAAAGGAAATTCGATGTGAGAAGAGGCCCGTCAGACAATGCGATGAAGACTGTTCGAAAAATTCGAATGAACGGGATTCACCGTATTGGAAATGTCGGCAGGCCACGCAGTGCCGTTACAGAGCCGAATGTTGATGCAGTACAGCAGGTCATCCTACAGCAGCCCCGGACCTCCGTTCGCCGTGTTGCATCTCGTGCTGCACTCAGAAGAATGACCACGCACCGTAACATGCGCCACAACCTTCACATGTTCCCTTACAAGATCCAGACGCGCCAAGCCCTGAGTGTGAATGCCGTTGATACACGCTATGATTTCGCGAACGCTATGCTGCAGCTTGTGGATGAGAGAGATATCGATGTTAGAAACATATGGTTCTCGGACGAGGCATATTTTAACTTCGATGGCTTAGTCAACAAGTAAAACTGGCGCATTTGGGGAACCGAAAACCCACATGTTGCTACACCTTCTTTCCTGTATTCCCCTAAAGTAATGGTCTGGGCCGCGATTTCCTCCAAAGGAATAATTGACTCATTTTTTCGAGAGCAAACGATAAATGCTGCACAATATCTTGGGATTCTGGATGAATTTGTGGCGATTAGTTGTGCTTTGGACGACCACTGAAACGCCCCCTGGTTCATGCAAGATGGTTCTCGTCCTCATCGAACGCCTGCAGTATTTGATTTCCTAAGAAAACATTTCAGTGATCGAGTTATTGCCTTCGATTAAGACAAGCATATAGGAAGTATCATGGCATAGCCTCCTTATTCTCCAAATTTGACGAGATGTTACTTTTTATTGGCGGTACCTGAAAGGCCTGGTATACCGCCAAACTCCACAAACAAATACGGAACTCAAACAACACATCAGTACAGCATGTGAGAAAATTGAGTGACATGTTTGAACGGGAGTCTGGATATTTTTGTCTCAGACTGCGCCACGTTGTTACTGCAAATTGCTGTTTTTTGAAAACAACGTTGTTTAATTTTTTTTCAACAGTCCTTGCAAAATTTTCATACCGGTTTTTAGTTTAGCTATTATGCAGTGTCACCTGTTGCAGAAGAAGGTAACTAAATATGCAAATGGGTGGGATAAAACTTCCTTGTTTTCCAAGCGTAAGGCCGCAAACGATACATTTCTATCGCGTTTCGTTTTCCGTTTATTGATTTCCAAAATCCATCAGTCATTTTTGGGACACCCGTTACAAACTATGCATGAAAAAATTGTTTGTATTAATGGAGAATCATATATTTCGAATGCGCTTTCGTTATTAAATATGATCATTTTACACCACATTATTTTATAAAATTTAAACATATAGCAAAAAAGCCCCACAACTTGCGTGTCTTGGTGCATGGTAGTCATGAGAGAGACGAATTTCACTTGTTGAGATGACAATGAAGGCTGTTTTAGTTTCAGTGGGAACGTAATTTAAAATTTTGAAATTAAATTAGTATACTACTTGACTAACATCATTCATATACGAAGAATTAGATAATACTAACACTCCATTGAATTACAAAGAAAACCCAGAAAATAAATGGAAAACATTGAAAGTCAGAATAAATCTCAACAAGTTATTAATTTTAATACACATACTAAAATTTCATTAAAGCAACAAATATTCTCTTTTAATTTATTACTTCCACTGTTGCCAAAGGCTTGCATAAATACTTAAACATTATTAAAATTTTAATGTTTTGTGATCAAAATTTATTCAGGAGAAAGTGAAAATTATACAAAAGGTCCAGAGATATTGGATATCATAATTTTTGCAGGACAAAATACAAAATAAAATTTTTGGGAGAAAAGTTCTGTAATACAGAACTTTTTACACATCAAGTTTTATCGGTTGTAAAATGTAGATCATTACTTTGGAAATAGCATTTAAAGAGCGAAATAAATTAAAATGATACTATTCACATTTAAATGCAAGCAAAGAACTTCCCTACCTAAATGTCGAGACGAGGCCTTTTTAATTTAGAACACAAAATGTCGTGTATCTTCCTATACATTTATAGCCTAATATCCAAAATTTTTTTGCAGTATTTTTAGTGAGAAATTTATTTATGTCACCAAAAATGGGTATTGACATTCCCAGATTTGAAGTTAGCGCAATTTTAAATATTTAGATGACTCCTTTAGAATTATTATTATTAGATTCTATATAATTTATCAAATTATATTCTCCAATCTCTCATTTCAGTGGTTGCTAATGACAAACTAAGATCTAGGAAAACGTGAGTGTTGAAAAGAAAAAGAAGATCATTTCTGAGTTAGAAGATTTAAGTTTTATTTTTATTAAACTGATTCGCAATTTTTAGAGAATTATTTCTTTTGCGTGAAGCCATAGAATCTCGTAAAAGAGATTTAATCAAAATCATTTCATATTTATACCCTGAAAGAACCTTATTGACATAATAATATACCGAGACTAGAAAATTATACTACATCAGTCTGTAAAGGATAATATAAAGGAATGAGACAGATTACTTGAAATATTCAATTCAATTGAATAATTCAACAACATGAAGTATGACATCGGAAGCGTAAGTTTAAGATTAAAATAGGATATTAACCTCACGAAGCTGAAACTATCTATTCAATAAGTGTAAATCCTAACGAGATGCAAAAAATTCACCGTTAGAATATGGAATTTTCAAGGTTTATCAGCGCTTTTCTATACTACCACTATAAAATGTATTTTATTTGGTTATGAAACAATGAAAGAAATCTGTGAGGAAAAGTAATTTCCAATTTTGTATGTAAATTAGCAAATCTTTGTTCAAAAAAATCTCTAAACCGATCAAAACGATAAGATTTAATCCAGATCATTTGGGACAGTATTACATATTTCGAGCTCCCCAATTACTCAGATAAAGTTCTTTTAAACATTAATCCTCTTGACTTCATTAGCTGTTAATAAATTTATCTCATAAAAAAACTTATGCAAAAGACAAAGCTGGAATTTTAAAGGTTTATTAGTAGAAATATATAATTAAATTTCAGTGAAGCAGTGGAAATATCTTTAGTAGTTATAAAATCTAGAAACAAACTCATGAAGAAGTTACGCCAAACTAATGAAATATTAGCTAAAAATTTTAAATGGCAATTGAAACCTTGCAAATGAATCAATATGCAAGTGGCATTTCATGTTAAACTAGGTCTAATATTTTTGTACTATTACCTTCGTAGTTTCTCAGAAGTGCTGTTTTTACCACATAATTCTCCTAACTTTACTAGCAGTTAGTTCTTTTATACCCTTAATTACAAACGCACCAAATGAAGTCAAAATATTCAAAATGGGAACGAACGGAGACAAACTCCCTGCCTTGAAAAGATACTCAAGGTTTGATGAATCTAGGCTGAGCTCAATGATAAGCTCAAGTGTCGTAAGAACTTCAGATTTGTTTCTCTTTTTAAATTCCTTTAGCTCTTATAGCTTCCTTATGGGAGAGATTAGTTAAATAATCTGATTATCCTTTTTTATACAGTGGATATTTTTAAGGCAGGATGTATCAAAAAATGTCCTTTTTACAAACTTTATATAAATTATTAATTTAGTTTATTTATTTTTGGTTATTAAGTTCGCAACATTAAGTGGTTTTATTCATCAAGCATCTTACAATTCCTTCTATATAATATCTATAAGAATATGTAGATATTTTGAGACTTTTATTTCCCGTTATATATATTTAGTTACTGAAGTTGATATTTGCAAACATTTAAATCACTTTAGCTCAAAGGATCAGTTTGCAGGAACTTCATCTCTCTCAGAGTTCAAATTTGACAAACTTAAATCATATTCTTCCGAGAAAGTTTAAAATAACTATTCACCCCGTTTAAATATTTAATGGTACAAGAGAATTAACTGGTCGTGAATGGGGAAGAGCTCCACAGACGGCCTGTATGTGAATGCCACATAACAGTTGAATAGAAAAGGAGCAATGCAAAATAGGCAAAAATTCCAAATTCACCCACAAAAACAACAACATAGTTTGCATGTATAGATACCCGTGTTTTAAATCCTTAACAGTCACCCCCGCCCTGCCTTGGTCCTTGCAGCCATCACCGGCAACAACCTGACCCCTCTCGATAGAAGTACGAACTATCAATGATGTAGATCAACTCGAACCCACTGTTACTATACCCGCGAGGGAAGTGAGAACCGACTTTCTTATCCAGCGGCTTATCATCCGTGTACTCGCGGTGCCCTCGTTGGTTGACTTCAAAATATGATCTTCATAAAGATTGGAATTTTAAAGATTTCTTTTTGTTCAGTTATTATTTGTATTTAATCCTTTATTACTAGTTGAAAGGATTGAAAAATGAGTTATTGACGTTTAGTAAGCATTTTACAATGAAGTTTTTCGAATCTATGTTTTCGAATATATATATATATATATGAAATGGCTATTTCCAGGTATACTAAAATGTTTCATATTATACTAGGCGTTGCTGCATACTATTAATTGTATAATATGTTTCGAAAATCATGACGAAGCAAGATGTAAACGTGCAAGTGGTACTTACATCGCGTGAAAATATCTTGACGAGTAAGACGATTTTCAATCGAAAACTTAAATGTCTTGCAGCACATTCTTTACTCTTCATATTTTTAAGCCTGAATTAATGCAGTGATCGGCAAACAGATTTTAGTTTGTGCATTTTGCACACGATTTCGAATACTATTGAGACATTTCAGATTCAAATATTTCAGATGAATATTTAAATATTAAAAAATAAATTAAAACGAAACTGCTTTTCTAACTCTCCATTTTAGATACTATGTTATTAAGATAATTTTTGTGAAATTCTATAACTTTCTTTTCGTAAACTGTCAACTGTCATATTAAAAAATGGTGTTTTGCTATAAACGAAATGAAATCATCAATTGAAAATAGCGTAATTATTCTCGACTTAACGCCTGTTTGAGACTGACATTTTGCTTACGAAATAATTTATTATTACAAGAACGAAATTTCTTTGGAATCATTCACACTTACATTACTTTTCCAGGCATAGTTTATAAATTAAAGGAAATAGAAATAAAAATAAGATGTGAACAAACGCGCTTTGTAAGCTCTACCACTATTTTAATTCAATATTCTTCTATATATATTTTCTTTAGCAGAAAACAAGCGGGCTTCGTGAAAATGCAATTGCTTCTTTAATTTATAGCTTGGTCTTTTATGTCTGGGCTGGTAATCGAAATTAAAAGTCGTTATCTTTTGAGTGTAATAGGAAATAAACGAAGTGGTACCAATTAAATCTGATTTTGAGGTTTCAGAGCCATCTGCTTTCTGTATGAATATATTCGATATGGAAACAGGTCGAAGGAAAAACAATAATCAGAATTATGCATTTCAATTATATGACAACAATTGGAGAACAGTTTGTACCTCATTTCCTTTCCAAATTTAACTTCATTATTCAGATAAATAAGAAAAAAATAATTGATGGATAACGAATCTCAGTGTTCAAGGTGATAGAACTGCTATTTCAAATGATAACATTGTAAGCATCATTTAGTTTGTTCTATTTTGGATTCCATTCGCACAATTCGAATGCATGGAGCATTGTTTCGTCCAAAACAATATCAAACTGCTACAAAAAGTGTGGAATAAACATTGCTAATGAGGCTGATAACCTCGCAGAGGAAATAATCATCAGTGGAGGGGAATGGATGAAACTTTTTACGATATGTATCGATAGATGATAATAATTTGCAAACATCGGGAGAGAGATTTGGTTCTGAAATTGCAACAGACATCACACATTCTAAAGTAATGTCAAACCAAGAAGTGCAGGAATCAGTCTCTTAAGATGAAGAAAATGCAGTGCCAAACTTGCCCTCTTCAATAGATGTCAGAAAAGTGCTTGATGTTTTACGATGCACTTTATAGAGAAGAGGAGGTAATATTTAAAGTAACAATAACTTTTATAAACTTTAAAACGATTTTGAATCTTTAATTTCAAATTCTGCTAATCAAACAACAATATGCGAATATTCTAAGACCCTTCTGTAAATAAAAAAATGTATTTCATGTTTAATTCAAATTTCAAATGTAAATTAAAACAGTTAAAATAAAATATAATGTAGTAATTATTTATCTTTTACTGTATTCGTAAAGTTTAACTTTGAAACCTTTTATTTTTTCTAAGTGAAGATATGCCGGTTTATAAAATCAGCCGCTTTATAAAATCAAATGTCCTCAGAATGAATGTGATTTTAACCGCTTAACTTAACAGCCCGAGAATACTCTTTCATCGAATTATCGAAATTTTAGTCATAAACTAAAATTGAATCATTAATTAGCTTTAAAATTTGACACAAAAAATATGTAGGATGCATAAACATCATAAGTATCCTATGCCTTCTTAGATGAATGAAAACGACAGCCCCTTTCCAACACAGGAGGGGGTCATCTTATTAGATAACAAAGAAAACTATCCAGTTAAGTGGTTATTAAGCGGCGGGCACTGTATTGGATTTTTATCGTCAGTTTCGCTTTGAACTCATACGGAGTGAAAAAGGCGCACTCTTTCGGTTTCCGCCAAATTACTTGAACTCATAAAAGCCCAGTGTTGAAATCTTGAGAAGACGACTTAAGCTCTAACGCTAATAGAATGCACGCTGAAAATGTTATTAAATCAATTTACAACATATAGATGGCACCACGAGTGCTGATTAAAATAAATAAATTGATCGTTTTCAGGCTGTATCTTTTCAGCTTTGTTCGTACGATTGAGAATACCATATTTTATTTCATAATAATGAAAAATATTCCTTGTCCATATTATTAGTTTTTAAAAATCATCTGTGTTTGATATTATATAATTTTATCAAGGAGACATTTTTCAAGTAAACTCCAGTCTTGTCGATGGGTTTAAACTATTTTTAAACAAAACCCTACTTAAAACAAAATAGGATTTTTTAAAGTATTTTTCCCGTGTTTTATTCACGAAATGAAAGTAAAAAAAAACATTTTAAAATTACTTTTTAAAAAGTAGGGCCTTTAAGGGTAATATTGAATTAATATTAAAATGTTTGTTTTAGCATTTTGCGAATTACATTGGAGAAAATTTTTTCTTTCATTTTCTATTACATGAAATTTTTCAGCTGTTTTAAAGATATTTTCTTATCGCTGATTTCAGTCAGACATCTATTTCTCTTTACAAGGTCTAGTTTATATGCAATTTCATTTGATATTCTCTTACATGGCCGAAAGTACAGGTCTACTGGCTAACAATTACGGTAATGGAGAATCACTCAATCTAATTGGCTCAGAATTTCCATGGTTTGGCAAGAACCTACATCATATAACTAACAGGTAATTGTATCACCAGTTAATTAACACCGAGATCGACAAGAAAAATTTAACACAAGGACTGTTATCCTGATATCCCATCAGCAATTCGACGACGTTCGTTTCGTCACAGCACTAAGCGCAGTTTTAAAATTTGAGCCTGTGGCATAGCGGTAATGTTTATGAGTGGTATCAGTTGACTTTCAGTGCACTTGGGAGGAAGTGTTTGACAAGTTTAAAGACCACTGAGTTACAGAAATATCGCGAACATAACCGGATTTTTTTATGTAAGAGCCGAAAATGCTTAACATTCTTTACAGACATCTTAACAGCAGTATATTCTCTTAGAGAAAAACGGAAATTCTAGTCGCTGCAATACTGACATCTTTCTAAATCTTAATGGTATTTGACTGGAACTTTTTTATATAAGTTACCCTGTATATCTGGCTTTGAAGTTGTAGAGAAGAAAAATTACGCTATGTCTCGCAGATGAGCAATAAAAACTATTTACGGCAAATACACGTATTTCTTCAAATAATATTATATTTATAATATGTTTTATTCATTTTATATACAATATTAATAATATATTTTTAATATTATACTTCATTTTATATGTAATATATTTCATATTATATTTCAGATTTCATAATAATATTAACCAAATTTTAATGGAATATTTTTCTAACTGTTGTCAAATATTCTGTACGTTTTTTATTACCTGATGGAAAACTCAGCATGTTATAAGCAAAAAATACCTGCGAGAAAATTTGAAATTTTAAGAAAAATCTTTTATATTTCTACAATACTTGCTATTTTTTATGGAAATGCATTAAACAAGCAATGAAACTTGATAAACAAACCATTGATGAAATTTGTAAAATCATTATAAGCATTCTGTGGAACAGGAGTGAGCTCAGATTTTTTTCTTCACATCAATTTCTAGTCAATCCCTTAATGCCCGCCGAGAATCCCAGATCTTCAATGTAAAAGTTAAAGTGCTTTGTTTTACAAAATGACATATGCGATGATTCAAAATTTTTTCATTACCTCAGGCCACCCACCTCCACTGAGCTGTTAAAACTTTGGATTCGCCTCTGGCTCTGTACATAAATCAGGTGTCGTCTGTCATCTGACACTTGTGAGATCAAAAGAACGACGTCCATCCCAAAGTAGCCTCGTGTTACTTCAAAACGTGAAGCTAATGTATCTGAACTAAACTTCTGCTTTGATTATGTGACAACATTTCAAACTTTATCATTAATAAGAACATACAAAATGTTTGTGAGAAGAGAATAATCCATTAGAATAAGTCATTTATCAGGTATACCTTTTATCTATTAATAACTTCTTTTAAATATAGATGGCAGTGTGAGCAACTATTTTCAGTGATTTTTCTCTTCTTTTTTTTGTAACTGTCGTTGTTGGTTGGTGGTTTAAAATAGTAAGTTTGAAGCCTTTTTGCTAAAAAATTTCAAGAAAGAACACAGGTTATAGTTCTTTTTCCAGTTCACATGTTTATAAGTATTATTGCAGGACTGCGGGATTATCAGAAGGACGAGTTTTCAGTTTGTTTTTTTTTTGTGGT
Source organism: Araneus ventricosus (assembly GCA_013235015.1). NCBI lineage: Eukaryota > Metazoa > Arthropoda > Arachnida > Araneae > Araneidae > Araneus > Araneus ventricosus. Next base: position 35,299 of record BGPR01015306.1, read on the forward strand.
TTCATAGAACTTAGAAGTGATGAGGTTCACTTCCGTTTTTCAGTAACTCTCAGATATGAGAGATCACTTCTAATCCATTTGGATTCCATATCAAGAACCGAGTTCAGATGAATTCTTTCTTGAGCACACAAAACTCCAAAGGAGCGATAAAGAATAGTTTTTAGTATCTTTCCACAAAATTAGGCAATTATTTTAAGTAAACAATGAGCTACAACAATAAGAGTGCTTGAAATTTTATATTTTATAAAAGACTCCTTAAGGCGATAGGAACCTTCAGAATCATATTTTAAATTTTCAACTAATCAATTTGAAATTTTGCAGACACTAATAGGAGAATACTTATATAAGAAATCACACAAGATTTACATTGTAATATATTAATTTATTTTCCGAGTTACAGGTATATAAATGTAATTTTAATGAAAAAATAATGCCCTTTATGATAAATGTTCAGGAACTTCAATTTTTCCGATTTCCATGACATTTTAAATAACTATAACATATATAGAGAAGAAATGATATTGGCATCATATAGAAATTATTTTGTTGATAAACTGTAAATATTTTTGGTAACATCAAATATTGGGCATATTTTTTCACAAATCTATAGTTTCGAGAGGATTACTATGTATTATTCTTTTTTAAATTCCTTTCTGAAACATAAAAATTAATCCCAATTTTGTATGAAAAGCGTTAGAGTAACTAATAAAAAAAATTAGAGTGATTTCAGTAATTTTTTGGAGAACCAGGAACATTTATCAGTAAACCCTTAATTGTTATTAAAATTACATTTTATACCCATAAATCAAGAAATAAATAAATGTAATGCAGCAAACGTTTTTTTTCTGTCATGTATACAGTTCTCTTATTTATGCCTACCAAAATTCAAATTGATTAGTTCAAATTTTAAAAAAATGATTTTGAGGGTCCTTGCTCGCCTTAAGCCTTAATATTAGAAAACTCCACTTTAAAAAAATTAATTAATATCTTTACACAGGTATTGAAATTTTAGAGATTCCTTTGACATTATTGGTGAAGTTGATGGTAAAGCGGAAGTCTTACTTTACCGCAAATTAAAAAAAGCAGAAAAACTTATCCATATCCTTCTGACCATTAAAATTCAAAGGAATGTCTAAAAATATTCTACGATATTTAGACAAACGTTTTAAAAGATACCTATCATATTCATTGCGGTATTTCAGAGCGATGTGATATTTTGGATTACCGGTGGTTATAATAAAACATTTAACTTCATTTTAAACAGCCTTTTATTCTTCCATAAAGTATTTAAGTAATTTTAAAAAACTTTTTTTAGTAAAACTTTGTTAATTATAAATTTCAGATACTACTTTTGAAGTTGCCTTTTTCCTAAAAAAAATTCTCAAACGTTTTTTCTGGAATAATTCCTTTCAGCTGGCAAAATTCTAACCTACTAATACGATAATTTAAATCCGCAGCAAGCTCAAACTCGCGCATTTGGATCATCAACGCGGCTACCAACAACAGCCACAATTGAATGCCTTCAGGCAACTACTCCCTGCACACGGCATATCCACGACTCAGCCTTACACCATCGCCAAAATTATTGCTTTTACAAAATTAATTTGCATTTTAATAAAAGAAATCAGAAACAACTGCGCTTCTAAATTTTTTTGCAGTTTCTTTCATATCTCTAAAGAAACAATACGTAACT
>BGPR01015307.1:0-16145 GCA_013235015.1 Araneus ventricosus
TTAATTTTTATTTACATGCAAGAATCAAATTGATAATTCTCATAAAATCACTGGAAATAAAAAATATATCTTTTTACACATTGCATAATTAATAAATAGTGAACGTTTCTTTTAAAGACCTATTAGGAAATCAATTTTAAATTTTGGACCTTCTTTCTCTATATTCAAAAGATTAACAGCTGTTCTTTTTTTCCCGATCAAAACTGGTTCCGTAAAGCTAGAACGGAAATTTTGTAATTACTTTAATGGAATTAGTCAATCCTAATAACATATAATGATAATAGTAATTATGCTTACACTATTATAACACTATTACAACTGTTTTTATGATTATTTAACTGTTTTAAAATTAAATTATGATTACAATTCATGTATCATACGACTAAAATTTATTTAATGCTTAAAATGATTAATATGTTAATAAAAATGTTTATACATTTTTAATTTAATTAAATATTAATTTTTAAAAAATATTTTAAAAATAGAAAAAAGACGAAGCGGACGCGGGATCGAACCCTGACTAAAAGGATTGCAAGCGAGTACTATACTGACCAAGCAATAAGCACCGCATCAACTGCGACATCTTACTGGTATATTAGCTGCACCGAAACGTTGAGGGCTTTTTTCTCCGAATTGGCTGTGCATTGCAGTTTAACATTTTAATGGATAAACAACCTATAGGTATATAATTAACATATCAAGTTTAATCCCGAACTGAATTTCCCAAGTCGGCCCCCCCCCCTTTGTTGGTTGAATTACAGAACGATAATAATCAACAACGTCGATGGAACGCTTGACTTTACTTTAACATGTCTTTTGATGTCGTTGAAAGGGACAGAACAGTTTAAAATATTGATGGTACACTTCGATGACTTATCAGCCAGTTCACTGGCATATATACCAACATGCAACAGAAGAAAATACAGAATCTCTTACTTGTAGGACGACCTTGTAATTCACGAATACTAAGTCAATGGATTTCTGAAACAATGGAGCGATGTCAAGGATTCTAAGAAAATTAATGAGTCTGAATAAATGATATAATTATCATGAGGACTATCAGAGATATGTGACAATGTATGGAGAATGGCAAATATTTGTGCGGAAAAACAGAACCTGAAGTTGGACTGAAGAATAATTTGTCAAATACTATTCATCTTGCCTAGTGCCATCGTCCCTATTAGTACACAGAAAATGGCGGGTATTACATGGGAATATTATGGAAAATGTTGGGTAAAACCAGAGGTGTACGGTACATCTCTCGCCAAGCTGGCGCCAAATCATGAAAAACTCGCCAAACGTCCGCCGTGTTACCACATTTCCCATGTTAGAGTCCGCTATTGGCTTACCACATTTAGCGATTTTTCGCCAAAGAAACTCCAAGTTTGACGCCGTACCGTACACTTTGGTTGAGCCAAATGTTGTATGTGGGCATGCACATAACATTCGGTACGAATTATAATGTGCTTGGCGGAGAACATCTGTGAATGGAAAAAGACAGAACTATTGCCACAATAGTGAACATTTTTAACTTGACGACTTCTGAAACAATCATGGAGTCATTTTAAAATTTTTATTTTTCCTAACAATATCAAATTATGTTACTAGAAAAAACAAATATACTTCTGAAGGAGGAGTTAAATGATATAGAAAAAAAAATGCAATTCTAGCCTGTTTTTAAACGGAATCGTGTAATCTGATAAATGAATATTCAAGGAGACCAATCTGCAGTATTCATATATTCCTATGGACGTTTCATGATATTTCTATGCTAATAAGAATCCCCTTTACTTTCTCGTATGCGAAGTATACAAAGAGAAAGTACTGTAATCGTCAAAAAATTCGAACTCGAGATTTTGACGAATCTCCACGTTTTAGGCCTCCCTGAGTCCGAAAAACGCAATTTTTCAATTATGTCTGTCTGTGTGTCTGAACACGATAACTCGAAAACTATTAGAGATACAGGGATGAAATTTGGTATGTGGTCTTTAAACATAATTTGTAGGTTTCTATCAAATTTTGGAGAAGATCCGTCCACGGGAAGTCTGTGTCTGCCCGCGGTCATGTGAACACTATAACTCAAAAACTTGAATAGCTAGATGAATAAAATTTAGTACACAGTTTTATCATCATGAATGTAGGTCCGTATAAAATTTTGGGCCCAATCCGTCAAATGGTTGACTGTCTGTCGGTCTGTATAATCGGGCGGGAGGATTACGTCACTTTGTCCTTGAGACGGAGTTTGTGATGGATATGTTTTATCTCCTGTTTTGTTTACGCTATCTCGCATTAGCAGAGCTTGCTGGAGTGTGATGGGAAATAAATATTGCTAAGTTTTAATACATAGGCATCTCTTTTAATATGATTATTCACCTAAATGTTTTACAATCACTATAATCTGCAATGAAAAACCTCCTGATATTCGAATTCTGATTCGATATTCTGATTACAGTAGGTTCGATTTTTTTTTATCCACGCAAGGGGAGGGGAAATGACAAATTTTTGAGCAGTATACAAGAAAGTTTAGGGGAGGCCACTCCCACTGGTTTGTTGCATGAATGCAAGGACATCATGTTTATTTTTCATGTCATACCTGATGTTTCAGCTAACAACTTTTCATCTTTGGAGCTTGGAACTCCAATTAAGGGTCTTTTCTTCGGCACATCTGATAGTTTCTTCTTCGCAGGTGCTTTTCGGAAATTTTCATAAGCATCTATTGAGCTGCCTATCAGTGCAAATACTACGAAAGCCAGAAGGACAAACCTAATAAAAAAAAGAACATTTTTCATGAATATGGTTATAAAACCTACCATTTAAAAACCATAAATAAATTTAAAAAATCTGTGAAAATGGTAATATGTACGTCATATAAACAGCTTCAGTTGTCAACTTCTTTGGTGCTTGTTGATCACATATCACACTTGAATCCGAGGCTAGCTCTAGGGCATCTATTTAAAAATAGCTTAGTTATAAACATGCTTAAACATTAAAACAAAAAATAGAAAAAAATTATTTATTCATTCAATAGTTTATTTTAGAATATGTAGTTCAAACGCAGATGGTGCTCCAGTAGTAGAAAAATTTCCCACCTAATTGAGAAGAAAAGAGGGTTTAAAATACAGTATACTCTCCATTATCCGTGCTTATTTCGGACTCACAAAAAAAATTAAGGGGAAACATTTTCACGCTTATCACGCATGTAAAATCGATGATGATGTTCGATCGAGAGGTTCATTCCTTGAAACTAGTGAGCCGTGACGGCAGAGGCTAGAGAATAGTGTTTTTCTTCCTCCACGTGCAATCTCTACCGGTTCAGCCCCTAATTTTCCGAGAAATGAATCGTCCACTTCCTGCTAGCTCGTTCTCGTACGAACACGCTTCTCCTTGATACGTCATTCTTTAACTTCCTCGTCTTCTCACTGTCGCACGTGTTCCTTTAGTTTTTGCGTCTTGCCTATCGTCAGTTAGTAGCGTGCAATTTCTTACTGGTAAAAATGAGTGGTGTGAAACGAAAACGAAACGTTTTAAATGCTAAACAAAAATTATAAATCCTTCAAAAACTTGATAATGGAGAATCAGCTAGTACTCATGCAGAAGATGTACTAAATGAGGGAAATACAATTTCTCATTCTGCTGCTCTACAATCTATGGAAACTTTGTTAGATTATATGGGACAAAGAGGATTTGGATGAACAAACAGCAGAAGCAAAGACGCGTAACAGATTTTTTAAAGCAGTAAATGTTTAAAGGAAAATTACTAGTTTGATGTTATACAGTATGCAAATGTAAGTAAATTTTGTACTGATGTTGATTTTTTCTTAAATAAATATGAGTTTTCGGATTATCCGTGTTTTTCCGATTGTTCGTGCGATCCCTCCCGGTGATTAACCCGGATAATCGGGAGTGCACTGTACCTAATTAAAGGGCAAAAAAGGAACCAAAAGGAGGAGCAGAAAGACTGCAAGGAAAGGAATATAATTCCTTTATATTCTTTCTCGGTTGTTTAGATTGCGGAAGGAAGTGGTTGGCGGAGATATGCGATATGTGAAAATATTAGATATTTAGATAAAAAATACTAGTTGCTTTCTAAGATTAAAAATAAATTATTAGCTGTTTTTATCGGGGCGGGGGGATAAGACAAGATATGAATTTATAATAAAAATCTTGAAATGAGATTATATGCGATAATATTTATTATAGGCTATGAAGAATTATTTATAGAGGCTGCAAATAAAAGTTATAAACAGGCAAAGCAAATATTATTTGCTCGCCATCGGTAAAATAATTTCGGAGATTCCTGCTAATTTACAGTCTCGGATAAACTCCCAAATTTCCAAAAATATGCTGTGCATAAAAAATATTATATTTTATTGAACCATATTTTGCAGATAAAAAAAAACTTTTGTTCCTAATTTCAGGAATAGTATATATTTTGATTGGACAGATAAAGGCACAAAAGTATAGCATTTGCAAGTTAATTCACCACAATTTAGGTTCCTTCCAAAGTGGCAGAAATTTCCGATAGAGAATACATGTACTATTTGGCAACATAATTCGACTACTTCCACTACAGATGTCTTAAACAAGGGGAATTCGGAAAGCAAAATTATTAAGTTATTATCATGAGGACATAAGGTATGGGAGCATTTAATAAGAGTTACTGTAAAAAAAAGGAGTTGGGAGCTGAGGTTTTATAATGAAAAAAAAAATTATCTGAAATTAAAACAATTTTATACAGTTGTTCGCTTTGACTTCGAATTAACCAAAACTAATTCGAATAATAAACGATAGTGTACTGTTAATAGGGAACTTAAGGGATCAAAGAATAATTTGATTAAAATACGTTCGAGCTAGTCAAGGTTCCATGCAATACATCTTTGACATATTTTTCATCTCCTAACTCAGTGACTGCTTTAACCCTTTGGACCATAATGGACATTTACGTCCCGGAGATTAGACTTCATTCCCTATTGGTAAATAAATACCACTTTTATTTGGGTTTTTATCTTTTCAGTGTTGTTAAGGGGATATATTACCCCAAAAATGGCCAAAGTATCAATTTTTATTTTATTGACTTATTTTGTTGATCTTATCTTTCTACTTAATGTATCAAAATTTCAAATTTGCACATTTAATATTATAGAAGATATAGTTTTTTTTATTTAAGATGACCAATGATAATTATGCGCAAATGACAACTTTAACTGTCTTTTTCTCCATATCGGACTTTTCGTCACTTTCATGCTTTCAAAATGCTAAGGCTTTTTTCCTGTTTCAGATACAGGTTTCAAATTTTTTGTACTTGATTATCGTCGTGCATTTGATAAAAATGTGCATGCAATAAGTATCCAGTTGCTTAGTTTATTTTATATACAAGATATAAATTGGGGTAGTGCTAAATTTCCTCAGTTTTAACCACATAAAAGCGTAAAAAATATATATTTAAGCGAATATTAGATGCACTTTAAAATACATGCACAGTTTTAAGTAATATATTGCAGTGAATCTTCAAATAAAATTTGAAGCAAAAGTATTCATAATTGAAAAAGTACTAGGGAATTTAAAAAATCGAATTTTTCTTTAAAAAATTTAAATTTCAAGTTAACAAGCAGATCAAATGAATTTTTTCTCTTTAAGATGACTTTATATGATTAAGTTTTAATAGTATGAAAACTTTTTCAATAATACTTCAAATTAAAAGAATCCGAAGATAATGTGTCCCCTTAAAGAATTAGGGAAGAGTATTATGATTAAAGAAACTTGGAAATACTCTCAGATTGCAAATGGCTGATTTATATTTTTGTTGTTTTTGTAACAAGATTATTGTTACGAAGCTGTAAAGTTGCTCCCTGAAATGCTAATCTTATGGCAGGAAAGAGAATTCTACAGACGTTTTACTGGAATAGTCCCAGCCGACTATACGATTGGAACATAAGTCCCAGGAGATTTCCAGGAAATGGGAAAAGTGAAAATCTTTAAACTCATAGCATATTTCTTTTAGTATGTCAACATTAAATTAAACTACTTTTCATAGTTAAATATTAATCATACTATCATACGTTCCTAGTCTTCTTCTACCAGTATACCAGAATGAGGACTCAGAAGTTTGCTTTAAATTCTTACCTCTTAGGTTCTTGGCGATGCCTGGACCTGTTGCTTGCCATGCAGAAGAGCTTAAGCTATTTCTTGGACAGGCATCCATTTTTAAAAATAAGCTGTAAATAGCAACATTATCTTAATAAAATGAAACATTTGAAAAGCACTTAATTCAAACAATGTACGAGGGTCATCCAGAAAATAAAGACCGCTTAGCTATACAAAATGAAAAACACAATATTTATTGCAAAAAAACAATTATGTTAGATACCGGAAGCTTCCTTCACTTCTCTACATAATCACCTCCTACATTTAAACGTTTGTCGTATCTGTCCACAAGCTTCAGAATTCCCATGTCATACACTCTACAGACAGTTAATTAAGCCATGTGGTCACCGAATTCTCCAACTCTTCACTACTTCCAAAACGTTTACCGCCCAGAAACTCTTTCATCTTAAGGAAAAGACGGAAATCGCTAGGAGCAAGATCCGGACTATAGGGCGGATGATCAAAAATTTCCTACCCGAACTGATCCAGCAATTCTTGAGTTGCAGCAGCAGTATGAGGGCGGGCATTGTCGTGAAGAAGCACAATTCCTCCATAAAGCATTCCTCGCCTCCTGTTTTGGATGGCTCGCCGTAGTTTTCTTAGAGTCTCCCAATAACGATTTGCATTGATCGTACACGTATTTCTCCCAGCGATTTCCATCTTTTCCTTAAGCTGAAAGAGTTTCTGGGCGGTAAACGTTTCGGAAGTGATGAAGAGTTGGCGAATGCAGTGACCACCTGGCTTAATGAACTTGCGGTAGAAGAGTATGGCATGGGAATTCTGAAGCTCGTGGACAGATACGACAAACGTTTAAATGTTTGAGATGATTATGTAGAGAAGTGAAGGAAGCTTCCGGTATGTAACAGAATTGTTTTTTCCAATAAATATTAAGTTTTTCGTTTCGTATAACTAAACGGTCTTTATTTTCTGGATGACCCTCGTATCATTCTAATTACACTAAATATTTGACTTTGTGTCTGGCAATCGTTTCAAACAAGAAAAAAAAGAACAACAATTCTTTTAATGTACAGCAGAATAATCATCTTTTTGAAAGGGGGATATCCTAAATTTTACATAAATCTAAAAATACGCTACATTTATTTTGACCATAGTCTATTTCTTACATAGGAATTTTAATAATAGTTTATCTCAATATACAGGCTGTTCTTTAAACTTAGTAATAATCAGGAATGATGGTAAACAGGACACCACTCCATTCCTCTGCACCTTGAATCAGAATGACTGATTCTTTAACCTTTTCGCGTTCATTGGTTTCACAGTGAAACCACATATTGAGCAACGAAACGTAGCGTAATTTTTCTTTTATAACTTAAGAACCAGATATATAGGTCAACTTATATAAAAATTCCATCTTCAATACCTTTAGTATTCACAAAGATATCGGCATTGCAAGAGCTAAATTGCTTCTGATCTCTAAGAGAAAGAAAATGATGAGCAAATTGATATTTTTAAAAATTGAATCTTCGAAAGTAATACTGAATTTTATGAAAGTTGAATATCCTGAATACTCACTTATACTTACAAATTAAATACACAATTTAAATTGCATTTCGATGATAACTTATTCGGATAAAAATTGCCCGTTACCGTTCATTGGTTTCACTGTGAAACCACAAATTTCTTGAAAATAAAAAATGCAAATTTTTTTCTCTTTACATATTTATGATCAGCTACATGTCTAACGGTCATTTTTGGAATAAATTTAGCAATTTTCGAAACGAAACATGTATTGAACTTGAAAGGGTTAAGCAGTTGTATAGGTTTGGAGGGTCTTTTTATTCATTTTTTTAAATAAAATAACAGAACTTTATATCTGGCATGAAAGCTTACATGAAAAAGATAAGAAAAAGTACTAATTAAGAAAAGCACAAATTAAAAAATTAACATTTAAATTTTACTCACACACATTTGGACGCAACAACGCCGAATAAACATTTATACAAAATAATGGATAGGCGTTTAAAAACAGTCCAATATGCCCATAAACAAAAAAACATTAAAAAAAGTAATCAACCAAAATTTAGAATACTTGCTTGAGAACAGTTCACGAAAAAGTTTTGAAGAGCGAAAAAAACATTCCTCTTTCCCAGAAAGCACTGAAAAATTAATTTAATTTCGAGGGTTCAAAGGTAATGTACTCAAGTGTGCCATTTGTTGGGCTTCAATGATCTGATGGGGTTAAAGAATGATAGTAAACAGCAAGAAAACATAATTTACCATAAAATCTAGGGTCTTAATTCATTTATAAAGGAAGAAAAGCAACGACGAAAGCAAACTCATCGACAGAAACGTTATTGTTTCTGAAAGGAACTGAATAAATTTTCTTGTTACAGCTGAATAAGTTTTATCTTTTTCCTTACCCATTATTGTGTTGCAAGCCGCGTGATTTTATTCTTACTACATAACGTTTATCCAAATTAAGACGCTTATACAATTTTTTCCAAATTTTAAACAGGACTGAATGTAAAATGAGGTTCATTCATGCGCGCAAGATAAAGATTTGTTATCCGCAAGCACATCAAATTTCGAAAATGAATAGTTTGTTTTTATTTTTTGACTCGTATTTCCCTCGGTAATATAGTACTAATTCGTAAATTTTTAACACTTAAATTAAGTTTCCTGATTATTTTTTAATTCATTATCTTTATCTAATTTGTTATGTATCGTTTTTTGCTCACATTAGAATCATGCGCCTTCATTAGCATTATTACAATAAGTCTAATCTAAATAATGGTAATATTTCGTTTCAGAATTTATAATTTATTTAATGAATTTTGCTTACATTATTTATTCCTTCATTTTTAATCCTGACAACTGTCACAGTCATCTGACCACGGTTCTAACTTACGATGCCCATACCATAAACAGCCCTCATGTAGATACGAAACGGAAAGTTAATGTAAACGTAAAACCAAAGCATACTAATCTTTATTTAAATTGTAGCTCGAGTTTTATTGTAATATGTTTGATATCATTAATCATTTAATATTGATTGGTATTATTAATTTCATTAATAGAGATTTCCGTCTTAAAGTTTGAAAAATCTCGAATTTGAATAAAAAAACGTTCGAGTTAGCCAGACCCCGAGGTAAAAAATGCACCTTTTAAAACACCATTGCTGCTCTGCAAAATTTTTCTAAATTAAAAAAATATCAAGAATAAACCATTACTTACCCGTTTTTCACTGTGAAGAATATTTCTTAAGCAATTTCTCGGAATTTCTCTTTTTAAAGCAATAATATTACTCACGCATTGTGTATCAAACTTCACTCACACATTATATTAAATGAAACGCTTTCAGGGTTACAATATCTAAAAAGAAACTATATACAAACTTCTCGTGCAAGCTAAGGCAGGTAATTTTTTACCACCAGATAAAATAGTATGGGCAACGGACATCGGAGTGAATTTAACGATGCTTTGCTGATTCAATGAGTACCTTATCAAATAGTTCTTACATAATAATAGCGATTCCTAATTTCTTCATGGATGATGTATTTTGGAGGAAAGCCTTATTGAAACCGGTTCTAAAATTGAATATAATACATGGAAATGATTTTTTTCCTTGGTGAAAATTATTCTTATAGTCGAGGAAAAAATGTGAAAGAATGACACCAATCAAAAATAACGGATAATGCTCATTGAGGGTCATTTAAGCTCATTGAGGAGAATCTATATACTTAAAATAATTTAGTAAAGACCTTCAGACAGCTCCCCAGCCCCAACCAACTGACATATTTCGAAAATTTTTATTTCATATGAAAGCTTATGATGTCTAGATGTGTTGTCAATGGTCGCCTGTCCACCACCATCCTCCATTTTCGAGCGAAATTGAAACAACGCTTTTTCACCATGCATTTTCCTATGGGGAAAACCTTCAGACAGTTCGCAAATTAACAGGCGAGGATGTGTAACAAATATTCCTTTAATAAACATAACAGTAAAAAATTAAATCAACATGAAAAGAAAAAGCTAATTGTTGCTACTGAAAACATAGTAGATGGTAGCTTCCGGATTATATCATATATATAATAGATCAACATTAGAAGCATCTTCCTGGATAGCAAGGAACTGCGAACTGAAAACCTCAGTAACTGAAGCTGGAATTGCCAGTAGAAACTGATATCTGACTACAAAAAGGCAAAGTTCCGAAGAGCTTAAATATCTGGTTTTTAGTTCCCTGGATAGCACGGAACTGCGAACTGGAACTCTCAGCAGCAACTGAAGCTGGAATTGCCAGTAGAAACTGAAACCTGAAACAGAAAGACAAGGTTCGGAAGAGCTTAAATATCTGGTTTTTAGAACATCACTTCTCTTGAACTCATGCAGAAGAAAACGCCCTCTCACTATCGCCACAGGCGGATTATTTTAAACATGTCATCACATAAATTTATTGAAGTAGTTTTCAGTCTGATTATCCCTTATATATTTTCCTTTTCTTCCAAACTAGAGTTAATATGTTAAATAAACGATTACTAATAAAACTGAAGTATTAATAAAACATTTCAACTTTTTCATATTTTTTTCTTCAATAGCCGATTTTTTTTGAAGTTTTAGTATGCGAGAGCTACTATGTCTATAGTGCACCAAACAAGGTTAAAATAGTAAAAACGCTTTTCCACTAGATTTAAAATACTGGAAAATGCGATTATTATAAAGTGAAATTTTCAGAAATAATTTTCAGCACTACTTTATGCGTTTTCTGTAACAACTAGGTATATATTAAAGGTTGCCTTATTAAGAAAACGCCCAATTAACATTTTGAATGTTAAATCAAAATACTGGTTTCTTTTAGAAATTATGATTAATTAAGAAAAAAGAAATTAAAAAAAAGAAACAATTACCAAGTTTCGGAAAATATTGAAAATTTTTTCAGATGAGAAAAATATGCAAAAGAATAAGCTGGAATTTAGCTTGCTCATGCAAAATGATATCTTCCATTGCTGGAATTTATCACTTTTGCTGTTCATATACTTTTAATCCTCTCAGAAGCAATGGTTTCTTTAAGCATTTTTTTACTTAAGAAGTCCGTGGTCTTATGGTGGTCTATTATTTAAAATACATTTTCTAATATCAATGTATAAATAATCTTAATTCCGGCCTGAGCCGCCAAAAATTTGTAGAAAAAGGATGTTGATCACAGATCCCGGGCGAGGATCCAAAAATTCGTAGAAATTATTATGATTACGGCCTGAAGCCAAACATAAGTTGTAGAAAAGAGCATTATCTTATGGGCACTCAAAGGGTAATGCACCAAAGATAAAGGATGAGAAAACGGGAGTAAAAACTAAATTATTTATCAATTAAAACAACATAATATGAAATAAGCAAGGTATTTACACAGGTAATTATTTACAGTTAGACAGGAAAGATTTAGGGTTGTTACTCACTTAAGTTATGAACTTATGCTTCGTTAAAGGGTTTAATTAACAGTGAATAGCGAATAATTACAGATACAGCATTATTTAAAGCTTACATATACAGACAGATACTGTGAATAGAGAATAGCCATCGCCCATCGCCGCCATGCTGACAGGGATGAAAACCCCGTAGCTCGTTGCCTATTGCTCACTTCCCGCATGACTGTTCCGTTCGATTTCAAAAAGTCATCTCATGCAGATTCAAACATTACACTGGGTTTTAACGGAGAGCTTACACCTACGCATCACGTGATTATCGTGAGAAAGCGCGTGATCTTTATCGTCCGATATCTTTCTGCTGACACCACAATATTCAAATGCGCTTGTACGGAAAGCGAGAAATTATTATTGGGAAGGAATTAAACTTACGCTTTTAAGCTAGACTGGGAAAATACAATTCCTACATCAAAAATGACAAAAAGAGGGCAACACGAGATTTAGATTTTTTTCTTATGAATCTATATAAATTATCTCCGTTTTCAAAAAATAAAATCAAATGTGCTCTTCGAAAGAGTTAATGTTCAAACCGGATAAATTGTATCATATATTAAAATTTAAAATAAAATAAAAAATATATATGAAATATATGAAGACTGCTTCATGCTATTAAAACAAGAAGATCCCAGGTTAATTATTACGTTATTTCACAAGAGTTCTCTTGCTTAGCATAGCTGTCGAAATCTCTGATCACCCTACATGAAGTAGATAGCTCTACTCCTTTGTGTTTTTGTGCCACAGTATGTAGGATGTATAAACGTATTGCTGAAGAAGGAGCACAAAAATGGTGACCTCACAGGCGCTCTGAAAGACCACAGATCTTATCTTCCGGTGACTTGTGATATATTTCATGCGGAAGAAGTCGGGCATGAAATTATGAGAAGCAGAAGCTATAGCGTTTGAGCAGGGAAGAGCATAAAGGCAGACCAAGAATGCAAAAAAGGCATTTTTATTATAAAGTCAATCATCAATCTCAACTCGAGACATCTTACCTCGCAGGGCAACGGGACACACAGTCCGTCAGAACAGAAACAGAATATACAATAGCAACACACATACACACAAATATATACAATACTGCAAGTGGTAAATAATACAGTCAAAAGAAAGGCACCAATCACAGAACACATCGAACGTCATCAAAATCTGCATGAGTTCTGTGGCGCACTAGACTACTGAAATTTGAACCCGATTACAAAGAATCGTGAGACAGTATGCAGAAGGATTGCATCAACTTGAAAAGAAAGGAAAGCAGTGCTATTCCATACTCAAACCCGTGGTTTAATAAATGGTATTGAATTCCACCTAATTATAAGCTAGAAATAATCTCATTTATTGCTGACAGCAAAGATCGAATTCTATCAATTGGTCTGACTGTAGCTCTTCATGATGCATGCCTGTCTTTCAATCTTGCCATAATCATAGCAACTATCTTCTGGCCATCTGGCACCTTCTTGTGACACATCCCCATGTTCCAATTACGATTTTTTCCGAATTTTGCTGTCCTTTAACCCATTCGATCGGACTTTTGCTTGATTAAAATTTAACTATGAAAAGTAGTTTAATTTAATGTTGACATACTAAAAGAAGTATACTATGAGTTCAAAGTTTTTTAGTTTTCCGCTTTCCAGGATCGCCCCGAGGGGCACCACAAGTTCGCAGATGAGAAACCTCCGGTTTAATAAGCAGGTTGTGGCTTCCCCTGGGGGTATAGTAATGCTGGTGTGGATCTTAGGGCCTATATCCGATGACGGTTTATACCCCGGTAAAACGGAGGATCGTCGTATGAGTCGCTCGTAATGGGGCTATAATGCGGGTACCACAGTGCCCGATGAAGTCGTAGCAACCGATCATTCAATGTAGACTCAGATGCCAAGGCAAGGCGGGGTGATGGCTTGTTTGTGATTTGGTATTTTCCCTTTCCTGTACCTATGACCATTCCGGTCACTGAACGGTTTGATGCGCAAAACAAAGGAATTTTATTTTTTTGAAAAAAACAAATATTTACACCACAAACAGTACAGATATCTACACCATTATACAGTTTCGTGTTACAGTTTTCTTTATTACTGAATGCGAGACACTTGATTTTGAAGGAATGGTTTCTCGCTGGAGACACAATCATATTTTACAGGAGCTTTGAAAGGAAGCTTTGGTTTTTTTTCCCGTGTGGTCGTTTGTAGATTGTTATTTGAGCTCGCGGGATAATTGAAGGCTAGGAGGATAGGAAGAAACCTCTGTTTCACTGATGAATTTCACTATTCTATGAATTTTTTGCTTGGAGACGAGGTTATTGGAGACTCTTTTCAGCCATTCTTGTTCGAAGTTTGGTGTTAGCTTCCTTATATGCCCAGACACTGTGAGGGCACCCTCCGTGACATGGTGAAGTACCATGCCAGTACCACCACAACTGCATGGATAGCTGTCTGAGAGGTGGAACCTTTTGAGGTAGGCAGGGAAAGGGCCATATTCAAAAAAGTAGATGACATCCTCTCTAATATAGTTAGGGGGACGCAGACTAACTGAGAGCATGAGGGCCCAGACAACAGACATTTGATTTAACCTTGAGCTGTTCTTTTTCAGATTATACTTGGGCCATAAGAAACACAATTTTTTTAAAGCCTGTGTCACATTCCACCTTATTAACATTTTTGATTTTTATGAGACATATTAAATTTATTTATTTTGTTTCATGTTTGTGTACAAAAATAATAATAAGTAGTATTTCATGAAATTATTTATTCTGAGACTATTTTTAAAAACAAATTAATAAAATAACAAATCGTTTGGCACAAAAAGAGATGGAAATAGAATGGCGATGCCACAGTACTTTTTTGTTTCGTGAACGTTACCTGACAATGACTAAAAATTAATGCTTTGAGAATTCGATTCGATGAACTAGTGTAATGTCGATGTAAATAGATTGTAAGTATTTCATGTTAACAAAAATTGTCTTTTTCCTGTGTAAGTCGAGAATAAATGCGCTGGTTGGAGGGAAAGAATTATCCTTCTCCATATAATATTTTTGAGTACAGAACAACGCTATAACTGTTTTTTAAATGATTAGTACATTTAACTAAGTTTAATTAATTTTTTTACGTGAAACTGAAGCTTTTGAAACCCAATTCGGGGTTTCTATTTAATTTTAATTCATCTGTTATTACTAGAGATATCTGATCACATATTCAAATGTCGTCAAAATAATAGCATTTTCCTCAAACTCAACAATTGAATTATTTATTTGTCTCAAATACACAACGAAACACGAGAATGTTACTGGAATATAAGAAAAATAAAATGAAATGAATGAGAGAAATCTTCCTGTAAATTTCAATCCTATATCTTTATTGATGCAGATAGCTGATAAATGAAATAATAAGTTAACCGAAAAATAAAAAGGAAAGCAGTTTTTCCTTATTCTTCTTTTAAAAGCATTTATTCTTAAATGAAATAATAAGATAACCGAAAAATAAAATGGAAAGCATTTTTTTTCCTTATACTTGTTTTAAAAGCATTTATTCTTAAATGAAATAATAAGATAACCGAAAAATAAAAATCAAAGAATTTTTTCCTTATTCTTGTTTTAAAAGCATTTATTTTTTCCTTAAAATATTCGCGAACACCGTATGTATCAATCAGTATTTCTCAAATTACTACCTCTCTTCTACCCTCCTTTTAAATCAAAATTAAATAAAATTAAGTATATTTATGATTAAGCTCCGAAAATATTAAAGTTTGGTAATGTTATCGGAAACTCCTAAATGTACTGAATTTCAAAATTCTCGCAAATGAGGCAGCAAGTGAAAAATCTATTATAAAATTCCCTCATTGCAAATGTGAAATATATTTTAATATTTTCATTAAAATTAAATTAATCCTTAATTGCCCAGTATTGCTTTAAGCGACATACCCAATTTTGTCTTCTAAAATATTGAGAATAGGAATGAAGCTCTAATATCAATTGTTGCCAATAGGATACATACTGAAATTTTTATTAAATAAATTTACAACATGTAGATGGAATCCTGAGTGTTGATATAAAATCAAAAATAAATAGATGTTTTCCACTTGAGGTTGCATTTTTTCAGCTTTGTTTGCACCCTTGAGAATTCCATATTTTAATCCACAATGTTGAAGGAAATTCTTTATCTTTATTATTATTTATTAAAATTCATCAGTGTTTGACTTTATATAATTTTATCAAGGACATTTTTTCTGAAATAAAGCCCAATATTGTAAGTTGGTAACAAACTGTTTTTCAGCCATAAACCATACTTAAATCAAAATAGGATTTTTTAATGAAAATTTAAATTAAAAGGAAAATAAATTAAAAGAAACAAAAAGTAAACAATAATAATAATCAAAAATAATGAAAACAATAAACGTTTTTGCGCCCAAACGCAGCAGCAAAAAGTAATTGCTTCATTGCTTGAAATTTTTTTAAAGATAATACAACAAAAACTATAGAATAAAAAAACCAAAGATTCTCTAATATTATTATAATTATTAATATATTTATCTTTAAAAAATTTCAAGCAATGAAGCAATTACTTTTTGCTGCTG